>JAUJYS010005214.1:0-11231 GCA_033995665.1 Melogona broelemanni
GTCATTCACTCATTCTCACTAAGTCAACGTCCGCCACCAAGCGGTCTCAGGAGGACCCAAAAGTCCTATCGCTCGCGGGACAATGGCTTTTTTTTCCCCAGCTCCTCCATTCTCGCGGGACGCTATCTCTTTATCGAAATACACGTTCCCCCAATAGGCTCGACTCGTTTCTTTCGCCTCTTTAAAAAAGATAGCTAAACTCGTTCCCATTTACAATAGGGTATTCATTACCTAAGTATCCGGTTAACAAAACGTGTATATAGTGGGAGGTGCGGGAGGGGGGAGAGGAAGGACATTTGGCTTGGTACATATACTGTGTAGATACGCTTTTGTAGGTGTTGGACGTAAATTGGAGAGGCGGAGTTAACCCCACCTCTCCCTCCTCACTCCACACCGACCCACACCCACTCCTTCCGCTATTTCCAGCATGTGAGTAGCTTCTTGGGGCGCCACTCTCTCTTTTCTTCTCTCGCGGTCACGGGCCCAGCAATAACTTTAAACCTAGCTTTGATTGTCTTTCACTAGCACTTAACTTGGACAAGAAGAGATGAAAGAAGCTGCGCCCCGCGCGTTCGGTGTCAAAAATCGACCGGTCGCATCTTGACGGATGTTTTTTTTTTCCCCTCCACAATACGGAGTATATTAGCAATATTCAATAATTATAATAAATGTTTAATGAACCGAACGTTAATTTCCCAAATAATGTCACATAAAGACTTTTGAACGCATTGACGAAATAAGCAATTTCCGTTAACGTTCAACCAAATTGCAATTTTCCGGTTCCCTTACGGTATTTTACAAAAAAAATTCGCTTTTCATTTTTCAATTTACTAATTGAAAATAAAAATTTTAAGTAATTTCGTTGATATTTAGTTAATGGGCAATTATTTTTTACCAATATTATTTATTTAAATTACTGGTAGATGATCATAGCTTTTTTGTTCGTTTCTTCTAAATCGGACAACATTTAGTCAAACGCCACTAATAAATATTTTTGTCATTTTTTTAAAACCTATAATATTTTATGTAATATTGCAATATATTCCAACAGTCAATTTATATAATTTAAATACAGTCAATATGTATTTGTGTCCCCAGCGCAGGCTAAACAGTTATAAAATTGCAATGTTTCTGCACCCATTTCAAACCTTAACCCGGAGAGCGACTGTTTGAAAGCCCGCGCCGGGATTCGAACCCGAGACCGTCAGACCGCAAGTCTGTCTATCAATGGAGTTGTGACCGGTTGTTGACCTGCCGGTGATCGTGCCGCTTGAAAAGATTTCATCAATTAAAAAAAACTTAAATTCAAGATGTTTCTTTTTCTTTTTACAGATAATCGAAATTGCATTGATGATTGCAAATGCAATTACTCGTAAAAAATTGGCAAAACTGTTTTTGTTATCTTACACAGAACAGAATAAAGATAACGGTTGAGAATTCGGCCGATCTCGCATTTCTTAACTCGGTTCCCCAGCGCGCCTAAAAGAGATCGAAGCGAGCGTCTCAACGTCGGTCGTTACCGTAACCTATAAAAATCAGTTCATCGATCGCGATGGCCCGAACGTGCTCGCGCAGAGGGGGGTTCCGGCGACACACCAGGCCTTTACGCCGAATCGTGCGGGCGACTGTCACGGTGGGGCAATCGGCAAACTCAAAAACGGATCCGAGTTTACTAACTTCAATGTATTGCCCAGTCGGTATTGCGACCGACTGCGGTGCGGGCGGTCCTGGGTTCGATTCCAGGCGCAGGCTCTCGCATATTCGATCCTGGGTTACTGGTGAAAACCTATCCCTCATGAGGAGTACAGAATCTTCTTTAGTGCTTTTCACTACAGTTATCAGGAATAAAAATAAAAAAATGGCGAAAGTTTACTACCCCTCACATAGATCGTATGACCTTTTTGATTTGTATATGCGTTATGCGCAAAAAAAAACATCTGAAAATATTATGCTGCCGGATTCGAAATACTTGCGCATGGTGATCAGTAGGCCTCGTTTGAATCGATCGTAGCGACTGTCGTCGGCGTTGTGTGCGGAAGAGGGCTAGCTGGGCTCGTTACCGCGGCGGAAACGAAAAAAGGGGGCGCGACAAACTACACGCGTTGTCCCCGTGTACGGACACGCGAAGAAACAACCGGGGAACGGAGAAGAACAAAAAAAACACGCCACTGAAGGACAATGGGTGAGGGGTGGAAAGCTGGCGGAAGATTTACTAAAGATTGTAGTTTATGTATCTACGAATTTAAGCGGCCACAAAGGCAATCGGAAGCTTTTATGTCGAACCGAGATTCCGATGGAGTCGGCGGCTCGATCTGATTAAAGGCCGGCGGACCTTGTGTGTACGTATCCTCGGTGGAGGAATGCGACCTCAGCGCCGCCTTCCGGCTAATACTAGAAAAATGACCCTTAAGAATCACTAAAGAGTCGCATTAGACTCGAATATCTTTGAGATACAACCGTGATCGTAATCGATCCATCAATCGTAGGATAAAGAGAACCCGCACAGCCTATCAGCCGCACGGCCCACAGACCGCACGGATCGACCGGTTGGGTATCAAGTTTTTTGACTAATGAGGAGTCTATGACTAAAAAGGATTAAACCTCTTGAGATTTCCAAGAAATTAGTCGCGGAATATGATGAAAGCTGTTTGTCATCCAATTAGTTCGAAAATTGCATTACAAAATTTAATGACTAGCGCGTCGAATTAATTATTTTTTTTAATCGAAAGAACGTCTTCGGTGTCCTTTCTTTACGGAAAAACAAGGAACGCACCCAACACTGAGTACAGTGTAGATTGACGAAATGGTACTGAAATATGTGTGGATCGCAATGGAGATCACGTGACATTTATGGTGCAACGACCTGCGCGCCATCTATTTTTGATTTTGTAAAGTAAATTTCGTCTTGGCTGCGGCCTATCTCTCAAATCCGCTAGCCAAAAAAAAAACCTAATGAAACTGCGTAACATAAAACGTAAATCCGCGGACTCGCGACGCAAACCAACGAAATATCTTCAGGCATCGTTATTAGGGCGTTATCGTCGTCCGTCCCAACCAGGCCACCTTATTTCCAAACATATTGATAAGCACCTTACGAATTCTCGCCAAACACGGACGCTGTCGAGTCTACAATCCCTCAGTCCAAATAATAGTTCAAATCAAAGAAATGGTAGGGTAAAACCAAGGAACCATTAGGATTTACCTGCTATAAAAGTAGTATATTTTTTAAACTTTGTTTTTCGGATGCAAACATTTATTTATTCATCAACATGAGGATACCATGTTTTTTTAGATGCTGACACACCATTTGACAAAAAAATAAGAATTAGAGTCCACACTGAATTCGATCTCAGGACATCTGAATGGAATAACCTTACAGCATAACCATTCCCCTACTTCAAAACTTCTAGAAAAGTAACGATTGTTTTTAACGAAGATTTTTACTACACCGAATTTTAAAATTTTGACGAATCTTCGTCAAAATTGATACATTAAAATGTTCTAAATGAACGAGCTGCGCACAGCATATCAATACTTCAGGACGTGTGGAAGTTGGTGAAAAAAATGATGAAATACAACCAGTTAATCAAGTCAACCCTCTATTAATTATCAGTTAATCAAGGTTGGTGTTAATTTAAATAAAAATTCGTAAAAAGGTTATTAGGTGAAACATTCATAATCACTCGATTTAGTCAAACTCAACTTAACCATACCATATTAAACAGTTTGAATTTACAAATGAATTAATTTTTATACATAAAAAGATGCGGTATATCTATCTCCCAGAGAACGCTTAAATTAAACGATATTTTTAATCATAAATGTAATTTTATATTGGCATTAATTTGTTTATAATAATAATTATTATTATTCAAATGACTAATTCGTTTGATTCGCAGAACTATTGCAATGTGAGTCTCTTGATGTTTCTACCCTTTTTGGTGATGAAAAATCATCGACAAAGACTCCCTGATTGAATCAACAAGAGAGCTCTTGCGGGGAATCGAACCCGGGACCGGCGCAACACAAACTAGTCCTCCTATCAACAGTAGGCAAGACGGGACGTAAAAGTTTCGCTTTTACCTTTTGTTCCCTAAATACTGCTGTTGTCTGGAAGTCATTATATGGAGTTCCTCGTTCGCCAAATGCATCGCTTGCAACCCGACATCTAACTTTACGTTTTTTTGGACCGAGCGGCGCGTAGTATAGCGTCGTTGTATATCTGTCAAACGATGGTAAGCTGATCAACTCTGCTGTTGATCCAAATTGAATTTCTTTTCCAGAGACCTATATCAATTCCGAAGAGACTTATTGATAGTATCCGATGGCCTCTCCATATATCGACAAATGGCCAAAGCAGATGCGGACTGGGCGATAGCCACTGCTGGGAAGGCGCAGCTTACAGATTCAGCGGAATGTCTAAGCATCGTCCACGGACGAAGCCCGACCAGAAATGAAACACCACCCACGGCATAGAAAAACATTGGCTACTGATCTCGCCAATCGTATTCAGGTGGCGGCACCGTCTATGCGGTATGCCATATTGGAAAAAAAAGATGGCAGCGTTCCGTCCGTGGTCCAACCGATGGGATACTAGTTATATCACGTGCTGCTTCCAATAGCGTTGTAACACTGATCTGCGGCGACGCGCACGCACGTGCGGGGGATATACCCAATGCCAGGAATATGCATTTGCCTCTGCGAGTGACTCGCCGTTGACATTGCCTCTGTCCACTATGACCAATGAAATTTCCGTCTATGATAGAGCTCAGGTAGTTGAATGCAATGGAATTCTCCAATTGGGGTCAAGAGAACGAAGGAGTGTGGCGGATGTACTAATATAAGAAGTTGTCCATTGCAAACAATGAATGCATGGCGGACACATGCATAGAAACTTTAAATCTTTAATCGAAATCTTTCATAAAAATTTCAGTGGAACTGATTCAAGATTTAACTTTTATGGTGCAATTTTAAGAGAAATCCTTTTTGGAACACTGCAAAAAATAAAAAATAATTTTATTTAGTATTAATATACTAAATAAAATTATTTTTATTTTTTGCAGTATTGTAATATACTAAATAAAATTATTTTTATTTTTTGCAGTGGTCCAAAAAGGATTTCTCTTAAAATTGCACCATAAAAGTTAAATCTTGAATCAGTTTGCTTCAAGCAGACTGCAAGTCAAGCAGAAAAGCTTGAATCAGTAGAAGCAAAAAATCACCTAAATGTACTTGTATATTCCGATTGAAGAAAATTATTATTGCTTAATTCCTTGGATAATTGGTAATCCCTTGGATATCCATGATATGCTAGAGGGGAGCAAAAGTATTTGCTGCCCCGTGGTTAGGCAATCACACACAACTCGCGTGCATTGCAGGATAAACTATGCAGAGGGCGTTTAAAAGAAGAAAACAGGGAGTCACAATAAAAATCAAACATCGCCCGAGCGACATGATGACAATACATTCACGACTGGTGCACCTTATGATAACGCATATTTTATCATCTGTATCTGCATATGCCATTCGTTTAAATAATAAAAAAATGATGGCAATTTCTCTACGGTGTAACCAATTAATTCTGCTTTTACGCGGACCTCGACGCAATCGAATGAGGCTTTGGATCTCAACGAAAACGAAAAATGCAGGCCTAAGAACTCGATGACGTTACCGCAATTGCTAAGTAGCCATCGCTGACTCGACCGAACGGAGGGTTCCATTATTCACGCACGGCTTTTACCAAATGACGCCTATCCGATTGCATTTGCAATGACTTTTTCTGTCCGAATAAGTTCAGGTAAGTACAGGGTGAAACAGGCAAAATGGGCCTTGCATCTTAAAAGCGTTTCCTATGGAGATACGACAAACAGCTTCTAGAATGGCGACGAAAGAGTCAATGGCATCGAAAATAATAGGAAAGGTCAGTCACAATATTTTTTAGCCCCTGTGCCAAATCATCGCTTGGTATTTTCTTCTTGTGTGTTTCAATAAAACTGAAACAGAATAAAACTGAGCAGCCGCAAAAAATAAAAATTGATAGGATTTCAATCCAAGCTTTTAATTCAGCAGCATAACGAGTATAAATTTGATTCAATAGTCAACATACAGAACTACTGTACTTTCGATTTTTACTCGCTTTAAACCACACCAGATTCGATTGGCATTGGCGTCCACGGAATTAAATCGTCTATAACGATACCCTGAAACAAGTTATAAAACTAAAAATCGAAATTTTATAATAAAAAAAAGGATTCACAGCCATTTAGGGCGAAATTGAGAACCGAGGTACATGCGTACAAGTAACGTTTCCCTGAACTCATCGTAAAACTGTAAAAAAAAAATCAAAGAGACAGCTATACAGTGTATTTTCTAGAAAACGGAGCAATTCATGTTTCGCACGCCATAGGCCAGTCGGGATTTAGCGATTCTACGAATACATGCAGTCGTCTAAAATTAAGGGTTGAACATAATTTAGACATTGATGGGCTCGAACATGAAGCAGTTACTACGTGAATAGCCTGTTCATTCGTATTACAACCCTTGCTTCTTCTGCATGGTAACGTTCATTCATAAAGCGCATAGTGCCAGCGCTTTATGCTGGATAAATGCCATTAGGCCAGATTGACTTCATTCGCTTTTAAGAAGCAGTATTGTTTCGTGTAGCTACTCTAATGAGCTACACTGGCGAAGAACGTCAAGTAAATTGTAGATGGACACCTTATGTGCTGCTGGTTATTTTCCTTATTAATAACTTCACTGCACGACATTGTGATTGGAATAAATATCTTGCGCTGTGGAAGCTCGTTAATGGTGGTAGTATACCATAAACTTCAAATAAATACCTTGACATTCAATTACAAGAATTAAATAAATTTACCCGGCGACGTTTTCGAGCACGACTGGCGGGCTCATTTCCATTGTCAGTTTATTGGTATACCATCATCATAAACGAACGTCCACAATCACAAGAAGCGTGCAGTGAAGTTATTTATAAGAAAAACAACCAACAGCACATAAGGTGTCAAATGCCTTCAACTATAGCTTTTAAGACAGGAAAAATCTTGTTTATAATCTCAAATTTTTCCAAATTCTCCAATATTATCTGTTTGTATCAAAGACTAAAAGAGAAGTAAGTGTTCAGTAGCTTTTTGTTTTCGAAAATATTATACTGGTAATCGCATGAGCCTGCCACAATACATTAAAAATTATAATAAAATGAGGAGCTAGTTGAATAAAATTGAATTACTCCAGGTCACGAATATGTCTTAATATGTCCGGGAACAAATCTCAGAATTAATCAAAGAAATGAAAATTTAAAAAGTTGAATAGGAAATAATGTAATAGGAAATCACGGAACATTATTAATGGAACAGCTACAAAAAATATTTCAAAAATTTAGAAGTATTTAGTTTTTTGGTCAAGTTATTATTTGAAATTTCAATTACCTCATATTTAAGTCATAAACATACACAAAACAAACGGATGAAAGGTAAAATAAAACATTTGAATTAAAAAAAATAATTACAACAGTGTTATTGTAGTTATTTGAGTTATTGTTATTATTGGTAACTACGAGCCAACTCGTACCAACAAAATAAATTATACTCTTTCAACAAAAATTGGAGTGTAGTCTTTGACCAGAAAAGACAAGAAACAGTAACTTCTTGGACAATTTTTAATCTTATCGAGGAAACTCTTGATACATTTCGTGAAATTTCGTGTCTTTTCTGGTCAAAGACTACACTCCGATTTTTGTAATTACTTTACCACGGCTCCTACGACCAATCTATTCTTTATAATGTTCTTTTAACCTGACCGCGAACGGTCACCGCATAATTTAATTACGGTCACAATGGCGCGAACCACACAAACCAACTGAAGCAACACGCGCGCGTACATCGGCAACGTGTAAAATTATTAAGTTTTCAATAGCCAACATACATTCAGAGCCAAATAAATGTAAGGATAGACAGAAAAATGGTTTTCACTACAACAATTCACGATAGATGACACTGACAAACTGTATTCTGCTACAAACTGTATAAACTGTGTTCGGCGATGACTAAAATTGTTTTCCCCAATAGAAAATATTCTGTATTTACAGACGAGTCGTCTGTCATAGAAAATGATTTAATTTAAATATAAATTCAATCACAACAATGAGCCTTACCGTCGATTATGTCGGATCATGGCACACCGAGCAACAAACGACGATAAATATAATATTAATCTGCGACACAAACCAAAATTATGAAACAACAAACCTTAAACTATAGTCGATGGTCAAAATTTAGAAGATAATACACAAGTGTACGAGTAAAAAATATTTTAAAAAATCAAACATAGCTCTTGGTCTGTACGTACGTTAACTTTACTTAGGAGATGCTGTGGTTTTTGCCAAAAACCACAGCATCTCCTAAGTAAAGTTACGAATGATTTTTTAAAGAATGAAAAACATCTATCCATACATACTTCTTTGGCTCACGGCTATACAGTACATGCGCGTAGAGCTAGCATAAGCGAGACATTGTTTGCAGCGCTGAAAACTATATGTCGCCCCCTCCACCCTCCCCGCCATACACTGCGCGAGTCCTATTCCAGTCAGGTGGTTGCGGCACGAAAATTTACTTTGACACTCCGACAGCCATTTACACGTGCGCGCCTCTCTAATCAAGAAAATATTTAAAAATATGTCACGCCCCAGCGATTAAATAAACCGTCTCTCACAGGTTCAACCCTCCCCCCCCAGCCCCCTCCTACCTACCATACACATTGCAATATAGTAAATGTACGAGCGCGCCACGCGCGGAGGACGTATCCTGTTTGCGATCCACTCGACCGTGCCACTTATTCGTATTAGCGGTGCCGACGAGTATTGCGCTGCGGGGGAAGAGGTGGGGGAGGACACACGTACATATGCGTCTATCCTCTCTATACAGACGCGTCTATCATATATCCTTCATCAACGCGCATTATAACCTGTACCCCTTCCCAACATGGTCGTTATGCAAATCTACCCACCTACACCGCGATTGCTGTGTTGAAGAGTTCCAAAAGTACGTTGTGGGGGTGGGGGAGATTGAGCGCCACCAGTGGTGACAATCGCAACCTTTTAATTACCATCATGAGCGCTACCAGTGATGATAATGACAATCTTCTGATAACCAACATTAGCGCCACCAGTGGAGATAATGTGATCACCTAATAACGTACGAACCTGTGGCTCAGTGGGTATGGCAACATCCTACTGAGCGGGTGGTCCCGGGTTCGGTTTCCGGCGCAGGCATTCGTTTACTCCATCCTAGGGTACTGGTGAAAATGTGCCCTTCACATTCTGCCATAGCAACACGAAGGGTACGGAATCTCCTGCAGTGATATTCACTCAGTGAGGGGAATTTCCCCAATAAAATAACCAGTGGTGATAATAACAATTTTATAATTGCCTACTGCATATGAGCGCCATCTATTTGTTTTTGTTTCAAACTGTTGTTTAAAAGAAAGTGGAAAACAACGAAGATATTGCTTGCTGATACGTTAATACCATGAGATCCGACAGTTACATGGATGAACAATTGCATTCTGAGAGTCACTGTTAAATAGTAAAGCTTGATGGTAGCTTGCGATCGGTTAGCTACAGGGATGAATAAATTGGTACTACCAGTTACCATAAAATAATGCTCAACTGAAAACACTTACCATATGTGCATATAATTTTCGCAATTTTTCGCAAGGTTCTTTAACGTATACCTGGTCTGCATTGTTTTCAACAGGCACGGGTTCCACTTCCATTCCGAAGGAAGGCGCGCGAACGAAAATTCTCTAGCCAGAAAAATTCCGGAGGTCACAGTCGGGAATTGAACTCGCGTCACAGACATATAGTGGTTCAACGCGCTAACGTTACACTACGCCACACGTCACCTCTGCTATCATATATCCGAGCAGACACCTATATCTGACAAAGAATAGATCGAGGCCGCCGAGGCATTTCGTTAATATGTATGAATTTTTCACCATTACCTTGGAATCGAATAACGATAGTTCGAGCCGGGAATCGAACTTGGGATCGCCGCACAACAGGCGGATGCTCTACCACTGATCTACCCCGTTGCTAATTTGCCGGTTGAATCTTAGACGCATGACGTCATCAGTCAAGTATCTTGATCGAGTTCAACATATTCAGACAGTACGCTAATACTCGTATAAGACAATATAAATGATGCCGATGCTGGTGATGATGATGATGATGATGATGATGATTCGCCGGGTTTCTGTTTACCAGAATCTGTCTCTAGCGCACATACATGTGTATACGGATGGTTTGGCTTTGAGTACGCCATATAGCGAACGACAGCGACGTTCTTGTTTGTGTACCAGGGCAAAAGGGGTTTTCGCAATTAAGTGTGTGTACTGCGCGTACTGCCGCTGCTGGAAGCGTAAATAACGATTGGAAAGATCGTGAGCTGCATGTCAATCCTCCTGAGATCCTCGCCTTAATTTGTTGTGGATTTTAACTAAAGTTTTCAAGTTTACGCGAACCAAATTTGGCAATTGCAACTACAATGTATACCTGCAATCAGCTACGAAGGAGCCTATAGCGGGCCCAAAAGATCCATTAAGGAATTATATTTGTACGATCCGTCAACATACTGCTTAGCGGCTGGTCCCGGGTTCGATTACCGGCGCAGGCTCTCGTTTATTCGATTTTGGGGTACTGGTGAATATGTCCCCTTTAGATATTGCCCAAGCAACACGAAGGGTACAGAATCTCTTGCGGTGATACTCACTATAGTGGGAGGAATATCCCCACTAAAAATAATATGAGAATTTATCAGGCTCTGTATTTGAGACTATATAAGATCGCTCTATTACCTACACACTGAATATCCCTTCTGGGATCCCTCTTTCGGATCTCCATAGAACCCAGAAAACTGAGTTCGAACTGTGCTATTATCATAAAACGAAGCTCAATATATCTATTTAGAGAGCCATCGATATATGTTATAAGGGTACCAGTGTACGGTAGATACACAGGATATTTCGACACACTGTTTATTTAATATATTGCTCCATGTTGTTGTTGTTAAGTCCTTCGTGTCGTCTCCGGACTCCGACCCTCGATCCTCCGACACCTGGTGACTTCAAGGAGCAGAAGCCCCCTGAGTTTTCTTGGCAGAATACAGATGTGGTTTGCCATTGCCTTCCCCCGCGCAGTACCACGAGCCAATCAAACG
>JAUJYS010005215.1:0-11230 GCA_033995665.1 Melogona broelemanni
CTTTACTTTCGGCTTTACTTTCGGCTTTTCATTTTTTTAATATTAATATATTTCATCTTTATTACCAAGGAACATGGTGGCGCGGTAGTAAGACAGAATCATTAAAATCTAAGAAATATAGGAAAGTTTAGGGTATGCTTTTTTAAGAATCAAAATTTTCAGTGGACTGTTTTTCGCCATGACGCCTACGCCACCTATTGGCAAAGCAATGAACAAGCCAATCGTTTTGTTTTAGCGTAGTATCCAACACGGATGGCGCCACTGTCGCTTGTCATTTTTATTGGCATGTGTTTGGCACCTTAGCCCAGTATTCTACGTTCGAAATAGCGTTCAACCAAAGTAACCGTGCGTTACTCGAAATTCTCGTCCTACACGAAATACACTCGAAAAATGAATGTGGCTATCTCGCGCGAGACGCCAAAAAAAAAAAAAAAAAAATACAGTAACGCAGATTTCGAGAGATAGGCTAGCTGCGGGATGCCGCTTCAAGAGCAGAGTTGTAATAAAGGAACGCAACTTGTGTTGTATGCGTACAGTGTACATCCATAGCGCTATGTACAATGTATTTGGGCTGTTCCTGCGACGCAAAAAAAAAAAAAAAAGATGTGGAACTTTCTGGCGGCACTGTTGTTACTCAAAGGCACGTGGTGCGTTCGGAAGAGAAAAAAAATTGCTTACATGGTCAAATAACAACAGTTTGCATTTCAATCCTCGGCAGAGCTCATTCCCGTCTGGAAAGTCAGGGAAAGTCGTCCAAAAGTTGGAAAAGTCAAGGGGAAAGTGGGGAAAATATTCTGAGCAGAATTGAAATGTTTGTTTTTGTGATTTTTAAAAAAGCTTATGGACACCTGTCAAAAAGAGTTCCCGCAGCGCGCGCTCTTTGTTTCGTTCTCTGTCGATACCTTGGACGACTTCTTCTGTTATTACTATTTTCTCTGTGTTTACAAGTTTTAAGAATTCGCCTTGCGCTTGTCCCTTTATCTATGTGTCGCTTGCAAATAAGAAAAAAATGGCGTTGTGCGAGCTCTTTCCAATTACTGTAGTTTAGGTTACTTGCACATTTTTTAAATTAGCGCTTCGCGCGCTGTTTTCTTTTTCTATGAGATCAGCGTGCGTATGAAACGGTGCGCGTGTAGCGCGAATTACAAAAATTACAATAGCATAAAATAATTGGAAAAAACGCGCATAGCGCCAATTTTTTTCTTAATTACACATAGGAAAAGAAAGCAACAACTGAAGAAAATCTCGCGCGCCGTGTATTTTTTGTTTTTTGTTTTTGTTTGGCGACTGTAATTTGCTCTAAAAAGAAAAAAGAAAAAAAACATGAATAAAATGTCAATTTTCGTCAGGACAAGTCAGGGAAAATTGTCCTTGACTGGTCGTTTGACCACTGCCATAAGCTCCTCCGTGATTCCTTGTAATTGTAAAATGGAGAACTAGTTTATACCGCTCATTACAGTTATCTTGGTCCCAAAATGATTGACTCATCCCTGAAAGAACATCAGAGAACTGCACTCTAGACTCCATCGTGTACACGAATTTTGTTTTGCGCACTATTGACGCTAATGTTGCCAGAAACGTCATACGAGTAGCTAAAGGGTTGCATCGGCATCGAGGGTGGCTGTTTTCGTCTTTTGAGCTTCCCCCACCCTACAGCAAATAACGCCGTCTCGTGCGAAATGTATGGGTGGCGGTCTCGTCGTAATTTCACCGCTCGTCCGTTTCGCATGGCTGAGACCGACGCTTTTGCTTTTTGGCAGTTCCGTCCCTCCCCCCTGCTTTTGCGCGCACGTCTACTACGTTTTGCCGCTGCGCGCGCGTAAAACTCTCAAAAGCGAAAAGATATATCCCAACTTTTCTAAGACTTGGTTTTTCATGTGATGGAAGATAGGCATAATGTTGGACCTGGATTATTATACACCTTCCCGGTAAGCTAAATTTGCATGGACACTTTTTTGGTTGAGACGTACGAAATTTCGGTTTTGTGCAATGTTCTTGGGACTTGGGATTGAACTGCCGATTGATATTGGCTGTCAGGTTTATTTGTAGGCGTCTGGCTACAGAAAATGGGCGTTGGCCCAGTTCGTTTTTTTCTTACACTTTTATTCCATCCCAGTGCTCTCTGTGTGTGGCACGAAATAGATCAGTCAACGTAGTCGTTGATTTTATTAGGTATATATTTGTTGCGTTACTTGATTTTTGTTTGTAAGGGTTGGGAAATTTGTTCTAAATGCTTTTACCGAGTCTTAAGTGTAGTTACCAAATTGAAAATCGTCTTAAATTGGGGTTTGTCCATTAATTAAATTGAACAAATGCGTACTGTTCATTATTTTAGAATATTACCCGATTTTAAAAACTCTCTGTTTTAACAAACTATTTATTTCAATCTGTTTTGTTGAAGGTAGTTTCCTATTTACTTAAATACACGAAATATATATTTTTTCAAAATATTATCAGAAAAATATATTTTTTTAATTATTACTCTGCAACTGATTTATTTGTTACGGTTGCCTAAAGGTGTTCGTAAATTCGTTTCTAAAAAAAGTTCATCATCATTTCAGCACTTAAATCATGCGCGCTGACGTTTTACAAAACATTAAAAGTGTCACTTAGCGCACTTGTGGCAGTTTGAGCAAAACATTGCGCAAACATAACGAGGCGTTAACTGATGGGACAGTGGTGCCAATTCAGGTGACGA
Organism: Melogona broelemanni; assembly: GCA_033995665.1. NCBI lineage: Eukaryota > Metazoa > Arthropoda > Diplopoda > Chordeumatida > Chordeumatidae > Melogona > Melogona broelemanni. Next base: position 2,699 of record JAUJYS010005215.1, read on the forward strand.
AATACACGTATATCTGGATGGAAAGAATACGTAGAACAAACTTCGACAAACAACTCAGCTGTTGTCGTTCTTCAATTTCAATTAACACTAACAATATCAAATACTAAGACCTAAAAGCTGAACACAAAGGTACGAAAAAAAAGGCACGGCGAAGTCGAGTGTAAATTTAAAAAAGAAATAATTAAATTGATATTGCCAACTGTTCGACTAAGACACACTTACCAACCGCCATCATTCTTGAAAATTTTAAGTTAACGAATAACATAATTTTAATTTTACATTAAGCGTTACGAGGGGCCAGTAAGTTGAGATGTCGGACGGTAGGTTTTAGTCGAACAATTCGCAATATCAATTAATTCATTTTTTTTTTAACTGAACACTGAAATATGAACATTAGAGAGTAATTTATTCAAGCTCAATAAACGCTACAATATCGAATACTAAAACCTGAAAACTGGAATTAAAATTTTAAAGCAAATTAATGAAGCGCAACGATTGCACACGAATTGCTTGTAGCGAAACATTTACAAATATAAATTAATACACGTAATACCAGTAAATAGTTGTCCGAATGTGTTCCTACAGTTTCATTATCCTATTTTTTTTTTTAAATTGTGGCCCAGGTTCTAGTAAAACTGAATTAGGAATTTCTAGTGCCAAATCCTCGACGAAAGCGTTTAGAATAACGTTTTGTAAATACTTCTGCCGTAATACTTTTGATGCCTGTCGGCGGCAAATTGCAAACAGGGTATGTTGGCAAATTGGGCGTCGTGTTTCTATTTTCATGATGCCGGCGCAGAAAGCCAAGAAGCCTGCGTAGGCAATGACAGTTTTTTCCCCTCTTGAGACTCGTACGCAATCCAATCAGTACCTTTAATGAATTAAGAAAGTTTCATTTTGATGTTTAAAACGCACCGCAAAGTTCCGGTTACTGACAAAGAGGTACAAATGAGTATAGAAACCAAACACCCATGGAAACACGGCGTCTAAAAATACATGCATATCAGATTTGGGTATATAATGCAGCGACGAACGAACAAAAAACTTTTGCCTTGTTTCACGACTAGACGACTAGATCGAATTGGAAAATTATATAAACTTTAGACAACTTGTGGTCCTAGGTAGGGATCTTGAACGTGTATCTGACAACGAACAGGCACGGATCCCAATAGTTTATTTCTATCCCGAATGAATGCGTGCGCACAAATTGCCTCACCCGAAAAATTCCGGAGTTCTCTGCCGGGAATTGAACCCGCAACCACGGACATAGAAGGCGACCACGCTAACCACTACGCCACACGACATCTTTAGGCGATTGCTCAATAGCGCGTAGGAGCTACGTCACTCCAAACATCTAAACTCGTTCGGATAGAAGTTGCATTCGCCAGTAGACGTCGCAGTTGTCGTCAGCCGCGGCGAAAATCGAAAATATAATTATCGGCGCGAATTGCTTCCCCGCCTCCTCTCCCCTCCTGCCCCTCCTTATCATCCCCCCCTCAACTCCCGGCAACCATGTCATCACGTCCTCATTATAACTGAAGAGGGGCTTTCGAGACATTGTGTTGTCGGTGGTGGTGAATGGAGGATGGCGGCAGCCGTTAACTGGAAGAGAAATTTTGCGTTGACGCCTCTTTATAAAGCGGAAGGGGTGTTGGGGGAACACTACCACCACCGAAACTAGGGAATCCGTTTGATCGAAGTTGACACTGGATGGGGAAAGCGCGACTAGAACAATATGTCTTCGCGCCAACCAAAGCTATTTGATACTACAACACAGAATGGTGCGGCGTAGACGAAAAGTTGTCGCCAGGGGGCGTACGCTCGCACGTTTGGCGTTAATTAACCAGGGATTTAACACGTGGAGATCCCTGGTGAGAAAATAATTTTGTTTTTCGAGAGCTGCTAATTTAACGAATTAACAATTAACGAACGGTCGTCGTGGCTCAGCGATAGAGTAGCCGCCATGTGTGCGGCGATCCCGGGTTCGATTCCCGTCTCGGGTTTTCGTTGTTTGATCCTCGAGGTACTGGTTAAAATGTGCCTCTCTACAATTTTTAAAGCGATTAGAGGGGTACAGAATCTCATGTTGTGATATTCACTTAAATGATGACGGTCATTCATTGTCGATAAAAAAATCTTAATTTATGTTCCCAATTTTTGTTCCGAATTCGTTAACGGTTGGTTCAGACAGACAGAAACGATTCCAGGGATGCCTCATAACAATCGAGAAATATCAACATATACGCGTACATTTATTTGTCCAATTGTATAAATACACACCTGACCACAAGCCTTAACATCGATTGTGCAAAATATAAATGCTAACTTGTCGTAGTTCGTAGCATAGAAAATATAACGACAAAACCGACCTCAAGCATGGGCTTTAACATCGACTGTGCCATCGTGGTTTAGGTTACGTTCGATTGGAGCGGACGAATATAAAATCCGTCAGCATAACCGTACTCTAGTAAGCGTAAAACGTTTGCGCGCTCCTACAAAATTAAAACTGAACTAAGGCTCGGCAAAATGCAAAAACTATTTAACTATAACGCGTGGAAATGTGTTGACGTCCATAAGTTGTGAACAGCGACTACTCTATATTGTGAACAGCTAATATATCTATATATTTTTTAACTTAACTTATTGTGTAAAGATATCTATGTATCTTTTAACTATACTTATTGTTAACATCGACTAAGCGTATAATGTGTATATCAAAGACAAAGTATCCCAAATTGCATTCACTTGTTGGCAAGAAACGAACCGAAAATTAAACCAAAATGTCTTACTGCGGTATGCGGTACGGTACTTATTCCTGCCGACGAGTGACGATACAGTTCAAAATTTGATCTAGTGAATCCGCACAAAATAGCTCTGTGGATTTTGCGAGATTTATGACATTACAAAACATTTGCCCAGATTAGTGAGGGTGTCCTAATCTATCCTATCTGGTATACTCAATAGTTCTACAGTACATGTATAAAGAAAATTATTAATTATAATCGAATATTTAAAGGATAGAATATATATGGAAAAATTTTCTGTCATAAATGTATCGCGACAGCATTTCGAACGACAAATTCAGATGCAACATTTTGCAGTGTCTAGACACAGTACAGTCAAATCTGTGAATACGAATGCTAGCAAGATGGTGAGCCTAATTTTTGAGTTATTATTATTTTTTGTTCCTGATCACTGCAGTGAATAATGAGTTCATATTCTCTTACGCAGAGGCAAGTTATTGAGCACTTTTGTTTATGCTACATGTAACTAACGTGTTAACGGTATTATTAAGGAAAAATGCCTGGGAGTATTTCGGATGTACGATTCTTGACTGCGAATGCTTTTATAATGGCAATCGAGACACTTACGATTGGTACCGCTAATCTAATTAATTAAGTGTTCGCTATAAAAGGCACATCCATTAAGTTGGAGCTTTCGAAAATACTTCATCTAGACGACCGTCAAAGCGCTACAAACTTTGGTAGCCACTTCACCATTGTGTTGGTGGTCAGCGTTGTTTAGTTTTGTTTTTAATTTGTTAGCGAAAATATTCGAAGCCGTTGTTGAAACTGATTTGAAAAACGTGTCTTTTCACGTTATTTTAGTTTTTAACAAATTGCAAACAATTGAAATTCTATAAAAGTTTTATTTTCTATTATTAAAATTAATTAATACCATGTTTTTTTTGTGTGTTATGAGTAGATTTATAGGGGTTTTCCAGTTATATTAAAGTCGATTAAAAATCGAGTTACTATTACGGTGATGTCTATGTTTGGAACTAATAGAGTAGAAGAGAAATATAGTGCATATTTATTAATCGGCAGAATATTATTCGTTTGTGGTGCGCCGAGCTGTGGTCAAAGCTTCTGATTTGCAGAACCCTGTTAAGTCGATCGAAAATTTTATTTCACTGCAAAACTAATCGATAGAGGGAGAAAAAGGGATATCTCGCGTGGCCTACCAATTCCACAGGGAAAAACCTCCAAGGTCTCTGTCGGGAATCAAACCCGCGATCACGGGCATAAAATTGTCACCGATACTTCGAAATTTTGCCGCGTTTTCCAATAGTTAGTTCATTAAGTAATGGTTGCAAAAGGTTTGGCAGGACTCTTGTCCTACGACAGAATAAATAGTTGCGCGTCCTTATCGGTTTCCCCTCGCGTAATGCCAGATTCATTGTGGCATTGTGTGATTGCCCTCTAACACGGGGCAACTACTGAACTTGACCATGCGCGTATTGCGTGATTGCGTTGTCACGGGGTAGCAACTGTACAAGGTGAACCTGCGATGTGGAAAGCGGATCGCAGGAGAGGGGTGGACACTGGAGAGCTAGCTTGGTTTTTTTTGTCCAACGGTTTCACCCAAGCGTTTCAAGCAGCAATGTTTTTATTCGTTGCTCAATGCCTTGTTTACGTGTAGTAAAGGAAAAAATAATTATATGATAAGGATCGTTTGGTACATGCTAACAGCTGTGGGTATATTCAATGTTCAACACCTCTGCGCAGAACTCTACTTTCTGGCAGTCATTTGACAACGCCATCTGTGTGGAAACATAAGAATTAGGGACTGTGTCAAACGGTGACTCCAGTTCAGTTGATTTTAGTTTACTTTACTGGATAGATTATTATGTCTAAGTTTCTACATGTATTTTGCTATCTTATGGGTGAGGGTCCGCCAGCGTCTCCGTAAGTTTATGCGAACATTTACGGGCTCGAACCTATAACCCTTGTATTCTTAATATGAGGTTCTAGCCACTAACCCCGCGATCAGGTCATAAAGGAATGGAGGAGAGGGGGAAGAAATCAATTAAAGATTAGTAGTTTTTTTCAATGTTGATTTTTTCAATGTACTTTAGTACTTTTTGAAAAACTAAATCTAAATAATGACAAATTGAACAGCATATAGCATGAGTCAACGAAAACTTTTAAAAAATATTTTGGCATCAGACGAAACGACGTACGACATGGACCAGGCTGTAGGTTCGGGACACCAAAGTGTTGTAGTTGTAGAGGTGTTCTAAAAGTACAGTGCGGCTTAGTGGTTAGCGTGTTCACCTTTTCATTTGAAAACCGCGGGTTCAATTCCCAAACTATACTTCCCCAATTTTTCGGAAGACGTCAGCACGATAGCACGTCCAATGACCGGCCCCTGTACGTTGTCAGGTAAAGTTAAAAATCCCTACGTAGGTCAGAAGCATAGGCTAGGCAAAATTTTAAGGTCACCTTTATGGGGGTTGTAAATACTGTAGTATAGTCGCTGCAGGTAAATACTCGTAGAATGGTAGTTGTGACAAAAATATGACATTTTCGTCCTTGATTTAGCCCCGCCATATAACCCCTTCGGGTCTGCTTGCGGGTGCATATCGTAATTACAATTGCAATTGTAGGCAGAGACCAGAGATAAACCTTATCCCGGTCCCGTTCCCAGTTCTATTCGACGGAGAAGATCGACAACCGTGTGCTCACATGGTTGGTCCGCATCTAGCCACATGCAGATGACATTCAGCACCTGTGCTTTTCCGTCCCTGGCTACGTCGTCGTTGCCTAGTACTTCTGTAGAACTTGCGAAGGTGTGTGCGTGTTGGGGAATGCGGCGACGTGACCCTGGCATGGCCCGAGCCGCGCGTTTCGAAAATAGAGCCTACGTTGTCATCGGCTGCCGGCACGCCGCATATAGGTGTTTCGAGCAACGGTTGCCGCTTACTGAACGCCGTTTCGTTCCGCCGTCTTCACGCGGCAACCATAAGCTCAACGACCTTGGTTCTCTATCTTTACTGGGTGGTGGTGTGTGCTGGCATTCCTACCCCAAAATTCGCTGCGACGAGATACTAAGGGCGGTCCTCTATTAATTAGTTCAACAATCTTACTTTTTGGATTTATATGTGACTTGTATAAATAGTTTTTTAACTGGTAAATTAAAAAATAAACAAACCAGTAGAATAAGTCCAAAACCAGTTTAATAACATGTTTTATTTGTGAGTTATAAGAGATAATTTACAATATATTTTCTATTTTCAATTACAGTAGTTTTGGGTTGCGATCGCACAATCATAGTACGACTGTGTATAATCCGTACTTAGGCTTAATTTTATGTAGTAGATAAGTGTCAAGAAATTTGATTTCTTTTCGTTTCAAAAACATTTGAAATTTAATGAAATGCTTCGAGAAGGCTTATTTCTACTTGCTTTGTCAGCGTCACACTATGGAAGATGGCTAATTATATTCCATAATATTTTTTCTTCGTGTGACCACCAGATGGCGCTAGAGTATGCATTAAGTCTACGGTAAAAAATATACCATTAAAAAATAAAGCGCCATCTATCGGAGAATTTTGAAAGTATGGACAAATTAGGGTTTGGAAAAATGCAACAAAACCGATAAAGGTTCTTTTGATTCGACTACGTTGATATAATTGGGTTGGGGGAAACGGAAATGCTGTCACGCTATGCTATTAGTCAACCTTAGTCACAAATATAACCGTCGCACAATTTTCAGTTTTGTTTACACTTCGCTGTAGCGTTTGCTGCGACCGAGTTTATTAGCAGAACACGCTTGCTCACACGTCGGTGCAGGAGGAAAATCAAAATAAACGTTCGGTTTTTTCCCTCCTTTTTTTATTTTTGGTTCGTTCGGGCGTAGTAACGCGGCATTGGCGTGAAGAAGAAGTAGAAACAAAAAAAAAAAAAAAATGGCAGTTATGCAACAAAAATGCGAAAGCGGAAAACCGGAATCACGTGACTGATTCCCCACACTCACACACACACTCTTACTTCTCTTTCCCTTTTTTGCATGGTAAAACACGGGCTGTGTAAGATTATAGTTAGCCAGTGGTACCAGTGTTGCTCCCGGGTCCCTTACGTTGCGGTCGCGCGCTTCTCTCTCAGGAAATTGTGTTACTTTAGTTTTCACCTGGAATTTTTTGGTGGTGCTTGGAAATTTTCGTGCCCAGCAACTATACGGTCTACTCTGAGATAGATAATCATGCGGTAGGTGTTCGTTCAATAATCGTGATTTTTTGTGGTTAATGGCACGGTGGTAACGTGTCGTGGTTCAGTTGATACGGCGGACTTCCGGACGTTCGTTTTCGCGTAGATTTACGTCTTTCTCCGAACTTGGAACTCCGAAGCTTGGGATGTAAATTTTATCGATTTTTTTTAGGGGGGGGGGGAAGATACATTGTTCACCAGATGATGTTGTGCTTTTAAAATGTGGTCAGAGGAGATTTGTTAACAGATATTGAGTAAAACAACCACCCCACTTGTTTGTCGAGTCGCCACCACTGGTGGTCTCGGGTTCGAACCCCGGGGCTGGTTGTATTTATTTAGGACTTACTATTTATAGACGGTGGGCTAGATGATGGCATACGAGATGATTAAGCATCAACTTACAATTTTTTATTTTTTATTCTGGATCACTGTAGTGAATAGCACTACAGGAGGTTATTGTACCCCTCTTTCTTCTAAATTGATTAGGCATGTGAGAACAAAAACAAAATACAAACTGGACCATCGTTTCTTTTCTAGCATATACCGAGTTGCACCTCAATAGGATTGTAAATATAAACGCTTCGTGAGAGCGAACAGTCTTATACTCCAAATAAGGGCACGTCACACATTCGAATTGCAATTTAAGTATAGTCGTAAAATCGTAATATAAGTATAATCGATAAACCATGTCCAATGATAATACATTCATTTCTGCATATAATTGCAATCAAGGTTGCATAACAAAAAATTCGCGGTTAAAACCGACAGTGCTGAAACGCGAATCCATTCCACCAAAAAAAACCAACATATTCGTATTTGCGAGTATGAACCTATAAAGCTTGTAGAAAACATCATGTTACGTGCTGGGTATGTCGTAGTTGGGAGCGCTAATGTGTAACCGGATCTGCTTTCGTTCCGAATCGAAGAGAAATCTATCAAACCATCCACGATTGAGGTTAATTCGAGGCCAATTAGATTAAGAAACAGACAGGAGCAACTTCTGAGGGTCTCAGTCTTGGGTTCCGTATTGGCTTGATGCCGAGTTGATCCACTTGAAGAATGTCGATGCTTCCTTCAAGATCTCTGCGCGCGGAGACAATGACGAAATGCCAATTATGCAAATTACGTTGAAAAGTTACGTCATTAACGCAGAAAAAAAACTTCCGTCGTGGAGACAGATGCAAAACACATTCCTGAGACACATTTAGAAAACATAAGATAGACGGGTTTAAGATTGGTCGAGCATCAAATTACAATTACAACGTGTACCCGCAAGCAGCCCCGGAAGGACCAATGCGGGAATCGACGAAGATGTCCTATGTTTTATCACTACTACTGTGATACTAGATTTACAACCCGCGCGTCCACCAGGGGGACTACCTGGTAATTTTGCCTAGCCTAGGCTGCATAGCTAAATGTGCGGCCTCCGTGGTTCAGTGGCTATGGTCATAGACTACTAAGCGGGTAGTTCCGGGTTCGATTCCCGGCGCAGGCTTTCGTTTATTCGATTCTGTGGTACTGGAATGTGCCCCTCATATATCGCC
>JAUJYS010005216.1:0-11230 GCA_033995665.1 Melogona broelemanni
AGATTTTGTGAAGCTTCCAACAGGGGTGCTCCTTCTCCTCTTGCTGGATGGTCACATTGTCCACAAAGTGCAGGAACATAGAGATAAGACTAAACCGGCGCTCCGACATGTACCGCCGGAAGAAGGGCATCTCCACCATTTCACTGCTTGACCAGTACATTGGGATTGTTGGCTTTTGGATCACTCCCATCTGGATGACCAAGGCCATCCAGACCTAGAAGTCATCCTCACAAAGGTCAGCCCAGCGCCGGAACCGAGACTCTGGGCGTAGAGCTGTGGTGACCAGCTTCAGGCCTGCATACCTGATAGTTTCAGTCACTATTGTTGACACGATTTTCTGGTTCACAAACACTTTGAATATGTCCAGGGGGTCAGATGCAGCATCAAACTTGTCAACAATGCTGGGGCTGGGGCCAGTAGCTTCCTGAAAGTTGTACTGTGGCCATGCCGTATCACTAGGAGCACACACTTTCCAAACTTGCACAGAGGACACGTCCCACGCACTTTCACCATCTGCTAATCCATCGGAATCCGACGATGTTTCACTGTCAGATGATCCCTCCAGCTCATCCCTGGCATCACTTTCACTTTCACTTTCACTGTCCACAATTGCATTATCCGGCACTTTTTTAGATGTTCCTGCAACAGCAGGACGCTTCCGCGTCGTCGTTTTTGCTCGCGACGCCATTGTTTTACGAAATTTTAAAACAAATGGCTGTTTTTGCATCGTCATGAGCTTGTTTTTTGTCCGTGGCAATAGATGGTGCTACCGGTACCGTCATGTCTATTTTTTTTTACTTTCCATGAACCAGGCTTTCCAATGAATATAGACACAACGGTGTAGGTAGCGCCATCTATTGCCACGGAATTTAACAAAGTCCCAAACGAGACAGTCTCAAGCTGGCCTTTGGGGTGCAGCTTGGCCCGCTCGAGAACGTCTCGAGCGGGCCGTCTGTAGGGTTAAAGAGAAGGTTACTATGCACCACGAAGCTTTAGTTGCGCATATTCGCCAATAAGTGGCATTACCAGTTTGAATTTCACGCAATACCACTAGAGCCACCTAGTTGTAGGAATGCGCAACTATGATTGCGCAGTAGCCTTCTCTTCCATTTTACCAATAAAACTCAGACACCCAAACCATTATCGTAATCGACGATTATGTGCTCGAGATTTGAAGCCGCAATGGAATGGCTGAATATGGATTGCAGAAACCTTGGATTCGCTGGAAGATTACTTAGATAAGTGACCATTGTATTCGGGAAGTAAATAAGGGCAAGAAAATTAAGTAGATGTGCCCGGATTTCCTAATAAATGACAGATTGTGCTAGATAATTACAGCTTCAACCCTTCTTAAGATGGCCGACTGCTGTCAAGCTGGAATAACTAGGAGGCCATAATGGCTGTCTTAAAGTATGGGGTTTAACTCCCCTCTTTACTGTGGATATCTCTGATTATAATAAATAATATTTAAATAACAATCTATCCCGCTATCCCTTTGTGAAGTCGATGTACATGATAGATCTAGGATACGTATTGGAAAGCAATTATTTATACAATATATTTATATTTATTGACATGATAAGTAGGCCAGAACCGTACCCATAATTTCGATCAAGGCTTATTTTTTTCTAACTATCTTTTCTGGTTCCTGCGGGTTACTTGGATCGACGATCCAATCTTAATTTAAGTGTGACCAGCTGTGGTTTAACAGTTCCGGCAAAGCACGATAAAATTTAATGCAGGTGAGTCTGATTTGATAACCCTATGTATTAGGCCTGTCGACCAGTGCTACATTTATTACCCTTTGTGTTAGACCGAGTAATCTCGTTTCGAAAATTAAGAAGTAAGTCCGTTGCGGAGCGTTGATAAATATTCAGCTGAGCTTGACATTCGATACGTTTAATATATCGTAGTTGGAAGGAAACCAGGTCATTTTTGGTAGAAAGTATATTTAATTGGTTTATTTATCATACAGTGAATAACCCGCATCAAGTTAGGGCAAATGAAACCCAATATTACAAAAAAGGTATCGTCGAATTTATAAGCCACAGTGTTGGTTTTAAATCGTAATTCTTATCCTTAGATTCGAATATCTCCAACAATGTAATAAGATGAGTAAAGGTGGAAGGCACTAATTTTATTTTACGTTCATGTCTTTGCCCGGAGGCACTCGGCAATAGAAATAAACCAAAAAAATACAATTAAGTGAGAAAGGTTATTGAAAACTACAAACGCAAGAATACAGTTACCCACGTCTGAATTTTAGCATACACTACAAGTTTAAGAGAAAACAGCTGGGACCTATTTACGTAGGTGCCGGGAACAGTGGAACGAATAATAATTTGATATACATACAAACATATATCGGCACTTTTGATTTTGGTAGAGATATGCAATCCAAAAGTAAGGTTTACCAAGATCGAACAAACATTCAATCAAAAAAGAAGGTTTTAATGCAGAGGAACTCAGATAGTTAAATTGGTTCAAGCTTCTTCAAGAAAGATAGCATTAGACGTAAGAAGAAAAGAGTAAGTCTGAAATTGCGAGTGATTATCCATACTTTCACGACATTCAAATACATATGGGAATACACAAACAAATGGAAATACACAGCACACATTATAATAGTGGTGTAGATGTAAGCTCGCAAAATTGCTCCTCTCGGTTCAATTTCCCGTTCTTCCTTCCTTCCTATTATCCGACCCATTCCTTCCATCTTTTCCTCTGACCCCTTACTTTGAAAATGAACATGCATGCTTTTGCACACGCGCACACTCTCGAACCCCAGGTTTAAATGTTCAAAGGTCGTGAGAGTTCACCAGCACCGTCTACGAGTGGTCAATGGAAACGCGTGCCAGCAATTAGTGCGGTCAGCGTGTGAGCAATCACTCTCGCTTTGGTTACGACGTGTGCCGGTCGCCTGCTGTAAGCAGCTCTGCTGCTGTAAAGCTGTCTTGTCTTGGTGACAAAGAAAAAGTTCTCGCGTAAAATTTTCCGCGTGAAAAATAGAATAATGGCCTAAATTCGGTGGTCAAGTTATCAAAATAATTTGATCAATTCATCGAGTCCACTCTCCTGTACTGATTCGTCACTGGATATCGCCAGGACAATTTGGGATTGTTCGTGATTCTGGTGGATTTCGCCGTCAACGTGTTCCATGTGTCTGGGGGCACATCTCGCCATCATCGTCGCCTAAAAATTGGGTGATATCGTCGGAGATGTCGTCAAGACACGCCCGTGTCTCAACCAGCATTTGGGGACGCCCAACTTCGGTACCGGGACGGTAATATGGTCAACGTTTGTGTGTGGTAAAAAAAACTAGTCGCCGAGGCCTATAAAAACGCGTGCGCATATTTTTGTCATTTTTTTGTTGGACAAGAAAAAAAGTCCTAAAGAACCAAGAACAATCATAAACTCTGAAAGTAAACTAAAAATATAGTTTGGTAAACATTCTTATTTGTATAAAAAGAACGAATATGTAATCTGAAGTTGAATTGACTGATTGATTATTAATCCTGTTTTTTGTTAAGGAGAAACTAATTTCCTGTGCAATAATTAAACTCAATTTATTTTTCTCATCATTCTGTGGTCTTGCCCTGAACTCTTTTGAACTCGAACTAAGGAAGTGATTTTGGGGGCATCGCCGCTTCCAACGTCACATAGATGATGCGTTAGGTACGTGATAGTTTCGTTTTCTTGTTATAAAAAAAGTTAATACAATTCAATTTGACGAAATAATGCGAGTATGGGCGACGTTAACATATATACACGAAAATCTAGTGATGGATGAGCCAGATAGTTAAGAGAATTTCGACAATTGACAATGTTTATGATCTAAAACCTTTTCTAATATATTTGCAGGTTTAATAAAGGGGTATCGCTAAACTCTGGCTACGGTTCGTAACGCTGGTTCTTGGCCTTTGCCACCCTTGGGACCCTCGGGGTTCGGTTTTCATGTAACCAGCAACATTGAGCACAAACCAGGACAATACAACGCAGCTTCGAGCGTGGGTTCGGCAAAATGTCTAACCACTGTCCACCATCAGGTGCGTCCGGAATGAACCACTACACAACAAGATACCAAAGGTAATTGCATTAAACGACTAAACTAAGGTGGATTTCTTAAAACAGATTATTTTTGATTATGCTGGGTATTTTTGTTTAAAAACAATACAATGGCAAACACAACCAAGACAAATGCACAAACGCTTAAGGTCTCTTCCACTAATTGGTAGGGTTTTCTTCAATATAAAAATAATACCACTGGGATTTCGTAGAATATTGAACCTGGGAGTGTCAGTGAAGTTAGATATGATTTGGAATATCGCTCACGCAATCGAATCGCCAAAAAAAAAATACCGGATAGGCTGCAAATATATTTTTTTTTGTTGGAACAATCTTACCTGTTTTTGAAGGTTCAACTGCGGGAAATCCTTGGGCACTCTCGGGTGATAAGCTAACAGATTGACAGGTGAGATAATGAATACACGAGATTACGGGGTGGGCCTGCGTGAGTCCTCTTTGCAGATAGTGGTGAGCGACGCAGATAGGTTAGATTTTAGTGCTACTGTTTGAATTTTGGGAATGGCGCCCGGGAACCACTAAGATTGATATTCAATGGTTTCTCACGCTCTTCAGTATCTAATGCACATTTTGCACATGCTAACAGGCACTCAAACATGGATCATCGGCACTCTCGCCTGGACGTTCTTGATCGCTCTCCGGTTTCTCACAGGTGGAATAAATTGAAATACTCGTTTGTATTATCGGTGCAGTGGTGGCAAATAAAGGAATAAAACTTCACTTCTTAAATTTCTAATTAGTTGACTCGAGACTTTAAATAAATGGTATGTAATAATGCGTTTGTTAATGTTCTCACTGGTATATACCTTTGCGCAGGACAAATACTATTAAATTGATTGTTCTAGATTGAGGAGCTACCACACTAAAAAGTTACGGTTTGAATATGTTGGCGAAACCAGCTGTAGCCGAAAATCCTGCAAAGCTGTGATATATGCTTCGATATTTATTCCGTAATACAAACACTTTTGCATAAGAATAGTCCGTAGGAATTATTGATATTAAACCTGGTAATTCTACTCAGAGCGCATGTAGAGTGGGAATTGATAACAGTGATGAACTCAGTATACAATTTCCCCATATACGCCATTCCCAATCAAAATTAATGAAAGAAAAGAATAAAACGAACAGATAAATTAATTATCTGTTCCATAGGTTATTACTTTTGTCGAGGGCAACTTACTGTCTTCCTCGAATGAACATCCGGGTACCTAATTGAAAGTCAATGGCGAACAGCTGGAGCCCCCATTGAAGGCCCCAATTATTGACGAGGACAACTTAACGTAGCCCTCAATATATTGGGTGCTTTCGGGCTCCATCCCATAGCCCCTATAGGAAGAACATTCTGAGCTTTTGAGCTTTCAACATCTTGGATGTTACATCCTGGGCTTTCCACATTCTTTCTTTCCCCCTCTAAATTCCAGGAAATTTGGGATTTTTCTCTGGTCTTCTACATTTGTTTTATATCTCTATCTCCCATAGACAGCATTTACCATCTGCAGCTGTTTCCTACCCTTTTCTATTGATATGACTGGAATAGACATCTGCTTCAGATTCTATTCTTTTCACGTTGTATCAGTGGACATTTTGCAATTCTAAGGGGTCCTCAGTTCTTACTTTGGGGCATTTTTTTCCTAACAGCACAAGTACAGGGAGGAGCAATAAATGGCCAATCAGCTTCTTTAATTCAAGATATGGTCAAACAAGATACAGGGTGTTGACAAATAATTCTCATGTGTTGGACTGGGGATTGTTGTCAATGCTGTCTCTTGTCATCATTTCTTTCTATAGCTCCACCTTTTAACCTGCAAAAAGAGAGAGAAACCACTTGATAAATCAAATTGAATGTCAAAAGCGACTAACCAATCATGAACCTGGATTCTCCACTAATATAAACATTTGTTGCCTTTGACTCTGGGTCTATTATATATTTTTTCAATTCAAGGTTCATCAATCCTAAATCTAGACGGAACTCTCCCCTTAAAAAGGCTTGTAGATGTTGCTGAACAGTGGGATAGATGACATACTGAGTTGAGATTATATCAGACACCAGCATTATGTGCTACATAAGTTTCATGAGTGAATTCGCTACAACAAAGTAGAGTAAAAGTAATTTAATTTAAGTGATTTTTTTTTTTTTTTATTTTTTTTTTTTAAGTCACCGTAGCGCCTAGTGCACCACAGGACTACTGCACCCTCGTGTCTCTATGGAGATATGTGAGGGGCAGGGAAGGGCTGGGAAGGAGATTGGCAGCTGGTATAGCCAGATTGCAGGATCCAGCCCTGAGCTCTGGACTCCCTATTGGAAGCTTTTGAAGAACTTCACATTTTGGACCAAGTTCACCAATGATGTCTGTTTGTTCATAGCTTCGGACTTCAATATCATTTTTTTTTACAATCGATGATCGTCATTACTTGTGAATATTACTACGGGAGACTCTGCACCCCTCTAATCTCATCGGACGAGCATTTTGAGGAGGGGCACATTTTCACATTTTTCATCATTTTTAAAATCCAATTTTACAATAAAATATTTATGTTATTGATTATTTTTTCGTGTCATTATTTTGGTCCATTCACCGAAGACAGTTTCTAATATTTCCAAGATAAGAGAATTTTTACACCAAATTCACACGGGCGATTCACACAGACGTTTTCTTTTTGGCTTTTTGTAGCGCCTTTACGAGAGCTTCTCCGCATGGCACAAAAGCATTGTGTGATTGCCTATCCACATGGATCTGCTAATGCTCGTTCTGGTCAAGGTTGAGGTTAAATCGAATACGGTACGGGGGCTACTTGCATTGTTGTTTTTTGAATGAATTTGTCAAAAATTTGAACTATTGAAATAAAAAACACTTTCGCTTTTTCTTTTCATAATTGCAGTATTTAATAACAATTAAAATTTATATTAGAACAAAAACTTTAAATTTTTTTGCTTTAGCTTTTCATAATTATTTTCCAAATGATCGAACAATGGTATAAGGTCAGGGTTTATTTCGTCGCTAGATTTATTAATATTGTTGCGTAGAGCACGAATTTCAAAGATTTCCCATTTGTGCATCCTCGCATTGCTCCCATCTGCGCTGTGCTATCTAGGGAGCAGCTCGAGAAGCTCAATGTGGGAACCAACTGATTAAAAGGCACACATGGAAAGTGGAAAGCGCCAAAGATAAAGGCTAAATGTCTCTATTAACAGTGGTGCCTGTCCTCGGACAGGCTGAAGCACATTTTCACCGGAACATCCCGGGATCGAATAAACAAAAACAAGAACCTGCGATCCAGGAATCGAGCCCGTGACCGCCTCACCACCAAACGCCCAACCACCGATCCCCCGATCGCCTAAATTCAAGATGCAGCTTTCTGACGAAGATTTACCGAGTCTGACGGCAGAGATTGTGCCACACCAATTTGACTTCCTTGACGAAGACCCCTGCCGTAACAGTTTACAGCTACGCGTCGACCTTAGACCGGACGTCCATGTTGACACGTCACAGAGGCATCTGCATAGCTATAGAACTGTCACCCAGGCCCAGTGATTAAATAAATGCGTACTAAGCGCTCGCTTTTAGCTGACTTGAACAGCAGCATTTTGACGTCAATTCATGCAAAAATGCTGGAAATCAGGAAGCGTATTAAGTCCTTTTTGTCGTCTCCGGACCTCGACCCTCGATTCCTCGACACTTGGTGACTTCAGGGAGCAGAAGCCCACTGAGTTTTCTTGGCAGAATACAGAGGTGGTTTGCCATTGCCTTTCACCGTGCAGTACCACCAGCCAATCTAACAATCGATTACACCGGGAATCGAACCCTGATCCGCTGGTTGGCGAGCGAACACGCTATCTCTCGGCCAGATTGGGTATACAGTACATCGTATTTCAGGATAAAAACTGTCAGGCTTTTAGGAATGTTCACTTTAATTAAAGGCAAATTTACAATGAGTAAAATGACGCCAAGAGCTGATTTTAGAATTATTCCTTTATTTCATTTTGTAATAATTGATTAATTTTATTTTATTATTATTTCTCTATTTTATTTTGATTTCTTTTCTATTGCTGAGGGACATGTCCGCAATGGTTTTTTATCTTTATATGAAGTGCTTAAAGGCAGATGGGTCTAATTCACCGATTACAATTTTTTACAAATGACAAAGAATGTAATCTATGTATGGCAAACTTTAGACAGAAAATGTGAACGAAGTCAAAATGTTTCTTTACCGACACAAAGCAGCAGCACACGTAATTTTAATACAACCTCTCGTTTCTCATTTTGAGAAGAACAAAATGACATACTCCAATTATTGCCTTTAATCGCGTCATACATTTACTCAACTTGAAACACATGACACGAGCACCCTCCTGTGATCAAACACAGTGCAATACGGAATCAATTCGTCGGTAAAAAGCGCCTCAGCGAGACCATACCACCATATAATTCACTGATCGTTTCCATTTTGTCAAGAGATACCTCCCATATAGTCCCCCCACCATCTCATCGGACCTCTGGCGGGGTTTAGCTGGCAACAATCGAGTTGGCTGACTGGACCTCTAGTTTTGTACGACTTATCACATTACCAGGGAACATATGTACGCCACAGTGTGTGTGTGGAGTGTATAGAGCACCGAATAAATGGGAATGCGTGTTTTTCCCCGCCAATGGTCAACCGTGGCTTACAAGTGATCTCTGTCCGAAGAGCCTCTCTAAGCACATGTGGAGTGTTTTCATTATTTTTTGTGAACCCACCCGCCGGGTTTTCTTCCTTAATGTGTTTGTTTGGAGGGGAGAAAGGGCGGTCATTGTAGGTATTACAAAGTGTGGTTGGGGTGATGGAGGGGGGGATATCTTTGTGTATTTTTGGAGTTCAAAAAGTGTATGATTGGATAAACTCGGAGGGACTACATATCCTTAACCCCACAGATAGTCCTCCTACATGGACTGCCCTCCCAGGTGCAGGGCCCAGACGTCGCTCCAGTTGGCTGGACGTGACAATGTGCTCAGATACCCTCTGGGGGAGACACATGGAACACTGGAGTGAAGAAGCTTTCCCAGGCTCAGACCATCGCACCCTTCTCTCCAGCTTCACAACCAGGCCAATAACACCTCCACAACCACCTACCCAACAGCCTCGTTACCGCACTAAAAAAGTAAATTGGGCAGAAGTGGCTAATAGATTCACTGAAATTCTAAATTCATTCCAGGATGATGTCATGGATCTACCAATTGATGAACATCTTGATCGCATAGATAAAGCAATTGCTACTGTTATGGATGTTTACAAATTAAAGCACTCTACACATAAATTCATAGGAGTCACATGGTGGGATGCTGAGCTTGGGAGACTCCAACATCAGGTCAAAATGTTCAGACATTGGGCACAACATGCCCATAATCAAGATGCTGCTCGCAATGCAAAATATAGAGAAGCTAAAAATGCATTTAGGAATAAACAACGGGAAAAGTGTTTAGAATCATTAAAGTCATTCTGTCAAGTCGCCTATGCAGAAAACCCTTGGGGGAAAATTTATAAAATGGCCGCAGCAAAAACCAAGGGGAGCGGTGCTCTCTCTTCAATGAAACGCCCTGATGGGACCTATACAGCCACCACGTTGGAAACTTTGCAACTCCTGGGGGATTCTTTTTTTCCACAGAAACAAACCTTGTCAGCTTTTAAAAAAAGAGTTAAAATGTCACATGCTAAACTTACCTTCCCAGCTAATAAACCTGACCCACTTCCTGATGACCCTCCCTTTACATTGCAAGAGGCGAGTCAGGCCCTTGCAACCAGTGCGCCTGATAAGGCCCCTGGACTAGATGGGATCTCCTATCGGGTAGTTGATGGAATGTGGAGTGCATTGGCTGGACCATTCCTCCAGTTGGCTAACAGGTGTCTTGCTGAGAGTGTTATTCCAAAAAAATGGAAGGAAGCAAGGGTTTGTGCTACAGCTAAGCCTGGTAAAAATGTTACCAGCCCCTCTTCAAGGAGGGCAATTTGCCTGCTCCCAGCACTAGGTAAACTGATGGATAAGATGATGGCGGCTCGTATATCCTATGCCTTAGGCGTCCATGACTCTGTAGAGTCAGCAATATCAAACAGTCAGTATGGCTTCCGGGCAGGTAGGGGGACTGAAAATGCACTTGCAGCTGCTACAGATATTATAGAAGAGGGCATAAAACATAAAACACGTATGGCTGTAGTATCACTTGACATAACAGAGGCTTTTGATCGTGCCAGCTGGGATGCAATTATTGCACAACTAGAACGAAAGAAATGCCCAACAAACCTTGTTAGGTTAGTTGAGGCTGGTTTTCAGGATAGAGTGGCACTGCTCCAGGAAAACAACAGCCAACTAAGATGTGTGCCCACAATGGGATGCCCACAGGGCTCCTGCAGCGGCCCACTCCTGTGGAATGTTCTCATAGATTCAATATTTGACATTGATTTCAACCCAGCCTGTAAATTGCAAGCATATGCAGATGACATTCTGCTTATTGTCCAGGCAAACACCCCATGCAGGATGAAGACAAGGACGAATGAAGCACTTGCTCAAATCTTGGCATGGGGAGATCTCCATGGTCTGGTTTTCAACCCTGCAAAAACCCAGGCCATGTTTCCTGCAACTCGTAGTAGACCTGCAACAAATAGATATTGTGAGTCGATAAAGATGGGGGGGCAGATCATTAAGGTGACGCGGGCAATCAAGGTACTTGGAGTGACATTGGATGACCGCCTAACTTATCGCCAGCATCTCCAAGATCTAGGAACAAAATCACGCATGGCCATAAGCAAACTCAGGTTCCTTGCTGATAGTGTCTGGGGCCTTTCCACAATTCAATCAGCACTAGCCATATATCATGGTGCTTCTGTCCCACTCCTGACCTATGCAGCAGGGATATGGGGCCACAGAACTAGCTCTAAAACTTTTTGTGACAAACTCTTATCCATACAGCGTAGCATCCTGATGGGGATACTTGCTCCTTATCGTGATGTCTCAACTATGGCCATACAAGCGATTCTGGGCTGTGCCCCTCTGGATGAGATAGTTAAACTTAGACATGCTGTCTGGATGGCAAAGTCAAAGAAGCAATACAATGGCCATACAATTGACTACCCAAAAAGAAGCTGTGGACTACTTCCAGTTCACCCAGCTCAGAGA
>JAUJYS010005217.1:0-11230 GCA_033995665.1 Melogona broelemanni
AAAATGCACCTCGCGAAAACGGCTGTTCGGACGTTAAAGAAGAATCGCGTGACCCACAGGAAGGAGTCACACTATTTCTTAATATGTTTCATTTTTTACAAATAATTACTGGTGCCATAGATTTTATAACATCGTGAAATATAATATGAGATTCTGCCGATAAATAAACAAGTTTATCCCAGAAGGTGCCGTTTCCCGTCTCCAATGGTTGAAGACAAGAAATTTATTTTTTGGTATATTTTGTATTGCACTACGAAGTAAAAATGAGTGGCGACAATAATATGTGAATATAAACTATTTAAATAACCGGCTGGCAGTTTAAATAATTGCTGTGAATGGTTTTACTCGAAAGAAAAAGTTTGGGTTATCCACAAAAATAAAACGACAATTATTTTTTTAACGGGAACAGTCAAATTTACCGAAAAAGAAACAGTGCTGCGGTTGACTATACGAAACTTGCTCTATTTGGAATTAAATTAACTGCAATTAAATTTGAGCAAACATATAACGACATAAACGGGTAAAATCGAAAATGCCTTAGTGTAACATGCACAACAGCAAAATAATTTATTCAATTGATATTGGTAGTTGTTTCGACTGTAAGATTAAAATTTATATTATTGATTGCTTCAAATTTGCATGAATGATGACGATGGGAAAGTTTGTTTTAGTCGAATAACTGCCAATATCAATTGAATCAATTATTATACACTCGACTTCGCTGTTACAGGCTTCTGTCCTATTTTTGTATGCACAACAATATTGGAACATTAAAAAGACTGTTTCCCAGTTCCAGTAAAACAAAACCCTTAAAAACATCAAACTAGAGTTATTTTGCCAATATCGGCCTGTATGACTGTCGCTCTGCAAACAGTGATTGCCAACACACAAGGGGTAGCGCAGTGCAGTACCCGCTCCAACGCAGCGTGCTTCTAAGCCACGGACCTCCATGGATTATCGCCACGATCCATAGGCTCCATAGACGGATGGTCAAGCATGTAGGGAAGTGACCAGTCGTACGTGAAAATCGAGCGCGGCTTAAGTCCGAATCTCCCCCACCACCAGCACCACGACCCAGTGGTCAACCGCAGAAACTGACCGACCCTGGATGTCCGAAGGCTTTCCAATAAACACGCTTTTCCCTTTCAATAGAATCCCTGCATGATGTCGCGCGGTCTAACATGGTCACTCGCTCGCTGGCCGCATTAATATCGTGTCGCGCCATCTCTTCGTTATCTCTCCTCTGCCTCCCCCACTTGTTCAGTTCCGCCTAATTGCCGGTGTCCAGCGGACTGACCGTTGGTCAGCGCCGGTGGTGGTTTATACAGGGTGTCCGGGGAAAAAAAGGGGGCTGGGTGGTTATTCACGCGTTCGGATACGTGGGACTCTTTGCTAGTGTTGGGTTGGAACGGAACGGAGGAGTTCCGGTCCTAGGGATGGGTTCCTTTTCTGAGGAACTTTTTTTTATTTTTATTTTTTTTTAAATTCACCGTAGCGCCTAGTGCACTACAGGAATACTGCACCCTCGTGTCTCTTTGGAGATATGTGAGGGGCAGGGAAGGGAAAGGAAGGGGGATGCAGCTGGAATAGCCAGACTGCAGGATCCACCCCTAAGCTCTGGACTTAGGTTTCCTTTTTCTGGGAAGGATGGCTTGGAACGGCTCTCTCGTTCCTTTTTATTTTCAGCAACTGGAATGGTTTGTCTTTGTGCAGAATATTTAAATGAAAAGAAAAAATAATTAATTAAATATTTCACCTCTTTATTATTTAAATATTTCACCTCTTTATTATTTAAATATTTCAAAAAGATGATTGCGTTCACATTTAAAGGTCATGGGAAACAAATCCCATTTACTTATGGAATTAACTGACAGAGAAAGTGTTTCCTTGACCATTTAGGATGGAGACACGCGGCTCCTATATTCGATTCTTTAACTTATGAAATTTCTGGGATAAATGGAATTTTTGATATTTTCATCCGTACAGAAAGTGATTTTTTCGTTTTTTTTTTAATATTTAAATATATATATATTTTTTAAATCAAAGGAACTGAAAAGTGCACAGTTTCTTTTTGACAAGGAACTAGGAGTTAGGTCTTATTAGATTCCTATTATACCTAATGATATTAAACCAAGTATTTATCACTGCGTACGCTCGATTTGTCGTTCAGCGCCGGCGCTGCGATTGCCGCCGTGCATTGTTGGTGTACGGTCGCGTCCCATTTCATCTACGGTACGTGTGTGTATACACATGTACATGCCGGAAAGTACCAATCTAGCATTCATTAAAACAGTTCACGTACGTTTTCGTTTGGTGGCACCCCGCATATAAAAATGCGCAGGAATAGCCCGAAAACCTATTTGCAGCTATTGTCTCAGATAATAAAAAAATCACGTCTGCGTTCCTCCTAAGACCCCGTGTAGGGCGTATCATGATGAGTCTTGGTAAAAATAAATTAAGTAAATAAAAATACGTACTGGCAACAAAATAACATAACGAGTGAATGCCAAATAACTTCGTTTTTCGGATACAGCTTTTTTATTTATATATGCGTCGACAAGAGTTTAAATTTTCTTTTGACATTGTATCAAAAAATTTGATTGATTCAAATGTTCCATGAGACTGAGTTATGCGCAAAATGTGAGCTCTCTAGGACGTGTGCAAGTTTGCTAAAATGGACTTAAAAGATTAAACAAACGTTTGAAATACTCCTACACTCAATGTGGACTTAAAAGAGGTTTAAACTGACAAACAATTAAGGTTGATTCCTAAGTTGCATAAAAAAGATTTAAGAAATACTATCACTCGTCGTAGCCCAGTCAATTTTGCAACCCCAGTGCGATTGGGATGTCCCGGGTTCGATTTCCGACGCTGGCCCTCGTTTATTCGATCCCGGGGTTAGTAGTGATAATGTGCCCCGTACATATTGCCAAAGCGACACGAGGGTTACAGAAAACCTCCTGTAGTGTTGTTCACTACATTGAGCAAAGTTAAAAAAAAAGTACATCCCAAAGAAAAAAATGAAATTGACCTGCTTGAGGCTTGGTCTCAAGATGATCATTAGCGCATCGTATAATGTATACATGTGCATAATTGACTGCTTCCAAATGGATTAGTTTTTCTGGGCGTTTCAGCCCCTCATTTCTCATTGTCACCCCCCCCCCACCCACCCTAATATCACCCGTACACCCCTCAGGCCAATCCACCTAATCGGTTTCCTTCGTCTTATATGCGTTTTTCATCCAACATACAAGAGGAGGTTTCGCGACGTACGAATTTTATCCCCCCCCCCTGCTATTTAATTAAAGTAAATAGCTATTTATCACTATCGCATTACCTTTGATTTGCATGTGTGGGGGGGCGATCCGAAATATTCCCTCCCCACTGTATACATAACCCTCCGACGTTGCAACAGGGCTATGTACAGGGGTTGGACAAAATAATGGAAACAGATCTGTTGGTGTACCGTATAGAGCTGGTTCCATTATTTTGTCCAACCCCCTTTACATTTCCAACCGCGTTCCTTTTAAGCGTGTGCGTGTCATTAGGCCGATGGATTCGCGGTTTGCAAATCGAGCTTCGCCTTACAATAACCCGAGCGTGTGTCTTATTTCTCCGGAGCGACCTCCGGAGACCCCGCTGCGAACCGTCGAGACAGATCACGTGATGATTTCAAAATGGCTCAAAATATTCCAATTAGAATGTCGATTGATGTTATCTATATTTTTTTTCGCTGTTAAATGGGGTTTGGCTTTGCATCGTTTTTTCAGTCTCAAAATCCTGCAGATGGCGACACAGGTAGGGATCTGTTACGTGAAGCTGATATCGTACAGGTTCGGTTCCTCCAACCCCAAAAATAGCGCGCGTACGATTTTTTTTTTAATTCACTGCAGTGAGTATTTTGTTTACGAAATATTCTACAGGAGATGATGTACCCCTCTATTCGCCTCAGCGCATTTATAGAGGGGCACATTTTCGACAATTTCTCTTGTCTGGTAAATTGTTGAGGTCTCCGAGAGATTTCCGAGAGGTTCTACGCAACAAAACACAATCCATTAAAAATATGCGATTTAATATGTCGGGATCTATATTGCGGGATCTATCGTAAGGGTAAAAGGTACTGTAATCAAACGCTGAAGAAAAAATTCAAAAAAACAAACGTTCATAAACGTTGACTTGAGGGTCGTTGGAGGATGCAAGGACACATTATACCCACCGTGCATTCAATGTGATACTAAGGCGGAGGAAAACGGGATTTAGGGGTGGGTGGGTGGATTTAAGGGATAAGCGGGGCGAGAGAAAATAAAATCGAGATATGTCAGACCTGGAAAAAAGTAAAAATAAAAAATTACTTCTCTCCCAAAATGCAAACTTAACGCGGGCGCAAATTGGCCCACAAACCCTTCCAGTCATTGTAACTGTTACATCCTCAAAAATTGAAAGCAACCTTAGCGTTCGTAAGTTTTTTTTTTTTCCTTTTCAAAATGAACCAGGCACCTTTCCGCTCTTTCCATTAAAAAAATATTTAAAAAATACATTTGCGGGAATTAATCATCTACAGGACATATGCAAATTGCGGACACAGATCGAAATATTTTATCAATTTCTGTTTGATGCTGGAAAATTGTTCCGCTGTCGACACCTTTTGGACAATTTTAATAGTACGAAATCGAAGATTAAGGCAGAAAAAAACACAGAAAAGTGTACCGGTACACAGAAAAGGAACCCAAGTTCTAGTTCCTAAAAAAAAAGAATCAGTTCCAGTTCCTCAAAAAAATGAACCAGTTTTCGTTCCAGTTCTTTCAGAAATGTAATTGAACATAGGCGTTCCTAAGTTTCTCAAAAAATGGAACCAGTTCCTAGGAACGGGACTACCCAAAACTGGGCCAATAACTCATGTCGCAGAAGCCATTGTTGCCTTCCTGCGTTTCCCTATTTGCTCCCTCGCCATAGCCCCCTGGTAATCAGCGAGGTGGCAGTTGCATTTGCGGACATCAATCATCACCTGTAGTTTATAGGGTGAAATGTATAGGCCTATCTATAGATAGGCTCTCTCTCTCTCTCTGGGCTTCCTTACAAGCAACAGCAACTGAAATTATAATACGCCTGCAGTGTACATGCAACTACTGTACGTGTATAGCTAGGGTCTTGACGCGTTTTAGGCTTACCATTTCCCTACGATAATGATGATTACGGCTCCATAGACGCCAACACTTGCATAAATCCTGTGGGGGACACTTTGTGTCCATAGAGGGCGCTTGTGGTATCCCGTTTTTTATTATTCCTGCTCTCTGTAGTGAATAGCACTACAGGAGATTCTGTACTCCTCGTGGCGCTGTGGCAATATATGAGGGGCACATTTTCACCAGTATACCCCTGTATAGTTTTTTTTTACATACTCTAGTTTCTGAAGAAATATATATATTTTTTAAAAATTTGATGTACTTTAGGAGTTAAGGATCTAGTTGAATGTACTTTAGGAGTTACGGATCTAATTTAATGTACTTTTTTAGTTAAATATCTAATTTAATGTACTTTTGGAGTTAAAGATCTAATTTAATGTATTTTAGGAGTTAAGGCGGAATGTGTATCCTATCCTTCATTTTCTCTCATTATGTGTGCACAAATTATTGTGCTCGCAAAGTCCTGAATGCGCAGCTGCAACGCCTCTGTGATGCAAAGGCCACGCTGTAACGTCGTGATAGTACGATATTCGAATGAAGCCTGCGAAAGTGACTCGGACAGACTTTGACGCTAGTAAAATAATAATTAGGACAAATTATGCCATCATATTTTTTGTCAGTTAATCAAAAAGGTCAGTCAAAAAGGTAAAGACTATTTAATCAAATTATATTTGTTGTACTATCCACTTGTGTTAATTGAATTCGATGATTTTATTATTTAATTTACCGAATATGATTGGTCGCCCAATTCCATATTTTTTATAATGCAAAAAGTTATTATTTTAAGTTATCAGTGCAAAAGTTAGCATGCAAGTACTTTTACATTTAGGCCAATGTTATCAGGTTTTCATATGTTAAATTAAAAGTGATTTTTGTTTATCTTAAAATATTGTTTGCCATGTAATAATCAAGTCTAGAAATGTATTTTTATTTTCGTTCGAGCGTACATTGTTTAAACCACAAAACTGACTGACGCGTTTTTTGGATTGAAGCTTTCGTATTCGAGCCGTCAGATGGCGCCCCGCGCTACGACGCCGTAAGCCTATGTAGATATGTATGCTTGCGTTTGAAAGTCTGAAACTGATGACTGTAGTATGTAAGATGAATGGCTCCATATTCCCGCGCGGGCTATTAAACGAAAATGGGGGATAGAATTGAAAATGATTTTTTTTTTCTCGCTCGGCGTTTTGCTATTTATTCTGCCCGGCTGCCTTGTAGTCAGACCGCTGTTTAGTGGGAGGGGGGAGGGGGGAAGCAAGGGGGGATTGTCGTTTTTCGGCAGGGTAAAATCTTGATATGGACTGGCACAAATGATGCATTTGATTGCTCTCGCGAAAATCGCAATCTGCGCCGAACGTTTTTTTTTCGGAGGCGCGTAACGCATTCGTCACTGTCGTATCGGTATCACGCCGTCGACTGTAAAGCGGTTTTCGGAACTACTTTTTGTATGAATGTTTGTGCGCCTGTTTACTGTGATACCCTTAAATTAAAAGGTACCCTTGTCGAGGCGCTTTTTTTGCTTGAGCGCGCTCAGGATGTGTTGATTGGAGGTTGTACCCTTTTCAACGTATTACCTGCGTATTCTGAGGCTTACCAGCGTATTCGTTTCACTGTGGACTTACCAGCGTATTCGTTAGGCTGCCTCTAAATAATGATCCTTTTGTGTCAATGTTTTTTTTATTTTCTCTGATTGAAATGTGTTTTGTGTGGTCATTTGCTGAAATTTGTATTTTAACGCATTTTTTTCTTTTATTTTCTCTTTCTAGGTAAGTGTCCAAATGCTATTGTCTGTTGGAAGACAGCTGTGGTTTACCGTTTATTGTATGTAAGTCATCATTTGTCATTTTAAACTGGCGCTGCATGGCTCATAGGCGAAACAGTTGTGTGTTTGTGCAGCGATTTTTCGCTCACTCGGTTTTTCCACTGTTTCTTTTTTTAATGTTTGTTTCAAGAATTGAATTTCTAGTAAACCCGAGGTCCTGTTTGCGTTCCCGGCGCGTGGTGGGGGGGGGGATGGACGTGGGTGTGATTAATGGATGGCCTAGCTTGTGCTGGAATGTTCCCGGTGTCCCGCCATCGTCTAGATCTCCTACCTGAGCGCTCGGTGTTCGCGGCTAGGAAGCCTCGGGAGTCGCGCGTGGCCGTTGGCGGTTGAATGTGTTTAATTGTTTTACTACGGGGATGCGTTACTCTTTGTCTCGCGAAATAGTTCCTTACGCGAAAATATTATTGCCATGCTTTCTATCTAACAAAATAGTCACAGGCTTCTAATTGGTTAGGTTTCCAGTGTAATCTTTTTCAAATAACATGAAATACGTGTATATCTCCATTTTTTTTTTAATTCCATCAAATGCATATTTTTTTTTGCCTTTGTGAAAATCATTTCTATTTTGGTCTTTCGTGAAAATTTGATTATCAGAAAATCCACTTTACTCATTTAACCTTCGTGTATAAACTTTAATTACTAGAATGTCCAGCTGGTATTGCAACCGACTTCGGTGTGACGATCCCGGGTTCGATTCTCGACGCGGACTCTCGTATATTCGATCCCGGGGTTATTTACTGAAAATGTGCCTCCCCCCCCCCATACTGTCATTGCAACAAAAAGGGTACAGATAGGCAGATACAAAAAGGTTACAAATAAAAATAGGTCAAAGATTTATCTTTTTTACTTCGCCATATTTTATGAAAATTGCTAATTTCGTAAGCGCTAGTTAGGTTGAGTTGTGTCTTCTTAAACGAGACTCGCGGTGACGCTGCACCACTTCCACCGCGTGTCTCCCATAAACAAAGCGCCGTTTCGCTGTCAAACGCTTTCAAGAAATCTCCCCGCCATTCCCGTTTGGAAAGCGGCGTACTGGCGACCCGTCCAACGACGTGCGCCAAATTATATTAAAAAAATAACAAAAAAAGAACTTGTCGGAATTCCAACGATGCATCCTACCGCCCCCTCCCTCCCACCATACCTGGCAGGTAGTTGAGTTTTTTAAAAGTTCATTAACAATCGTCGACGACGGAATGTCGACTTGCGTAGGGAATTGTTCTCGGAGTCGTGAAGAAGTTGCGGGTCCGAGTTTCGGGGTTTTCTCCTTATCCTCCCACGGGCCGTAATATAAAAAAAGTCCATTTAAATATATCGTCGAGATAGGGGTCGACAACATAGTTTTGTCCATTTTTGGGGGGGGGGGGTTAGTTGTCAGGTCGTGAAAATACACGGCGTTTGCGACGGTCACATAGTGTCTCGGTTGTATGTAAATTGGGAGGATGCTGCGGTTCGGATTCCATGGCGAATATGTGTGCGGCGCCGCCCTGTGGATTGTGATTTAGTAACCAACGGCATAAGCGTTTAGTTTTTAAGCTTTCATCTCTATTGATGTACTGTAGATTTCCTTTTGTATCACGTTTTTATGCTACCTGTACAATTGATATTTTAATTGGCACGCACAGAATTAAAATTTATAATGTCAACTGTAAAAATCAGGATCAGAGGTGAAACCCAGAACAGATGGGGGGGGGGGGTACATGACTAAGTTGGCGAGACTCCACACATAAAGTAAAGTAAAAAAAAATGTTTATTTTTCCGTTTCAGAAATGATTTTAAGGCGATGCTTGTAATCATTTGTTGATGGAATTATGTACAATTCGATTGTTAAAATCTATTTCGTCTAATATGTGTTCTGTTAAATTAGCAAGTTTGATATAATCTGTAGCGTTCTGGCTTCACAAACCGGTGGCCGCGACTTCCCTTTGAGAACGCAGGCGCGGGAAAATGTATAGGATAACATAAACGAGCAGATCAAGGTCTAAACGCACCCCCGCTCACGCAAGGTGGATAGCGACCAGAGTCTGACCTCCTGATGTCTATGTGGTACTTGGATCCATTTCTGGGGCTATTATCTTTCATGTAATTGTTTGGCAACACATTTAACGGCGTGCTCTCTCTTCGTCTAATCGTAAGGCCCGATCTTTTTTAAATAATTTCTTTTTTTGTGTGTGGTTGGTTGTTGAACAAGCTCTTGAAATACTAGATGAGTTGGAATGTGCGATGTAATGGGAGAACTTGGGTTGGCTTTGTCTAAGAAATGACGAAAAAGGGGGGGGGGAGGGGAGTCCCGGCTCTATTACCTGACTTGTTGCGTTGTAGACACGGTCGAACGACACGCTCGTTTTTCGCTACTCGGCCAAAAGTGGTCGTCACCCCCCGCGAGAGACTGGAATGCCGAGCCGGTGTTTCTTGCTCGGGTTTTTTTTTTCTTTGTTCTTTGGCCGCGGGCGACTAAACGATCTTAGAAGTCGTTGAGCGGGAGAGGACGCGGACCGAGCGTCCGTCTTAATATCGGGCCCACCTGGACCAGGTATGCGGTTTCACCCTACCCACCCCCTCACTGCAGTGAGGTGAGCGAATTCTGCTGAAGTTGTCTTTTCTTTTTTATGGTAGCGCCCTCTGGTGGACAATCGACCAACTGAACACGGCCGCGTTCTTAACTGGCTTTAATTTTAATTATGATTACAATGTATTTAATTATGATTTTATAAGTAATATTAATTTAATTTTATAACAAAAATGTAATTGTAATTGTAAAAAAATTAACAGTGTGTGTTCGTAAGCAGCCAAGGAGCAGCTTTTGGCGGGGATCAAATAACCAGTCAAATACGAAGATGTTCTATTTTTACCATTACCGGTATTTTTTTATTTTTTTCTAAGTGTGTACGAATTTCTCTCGCGTTTTGTTTATTACGCTCTTTGCACCGTGTATTGTTTGTAAACTGTTGTTTGATCATCATAATTTTAATTTGAGTGTTTTATTTATTTAAGAGTAAAATCTATTGTCGAGGAAAAGGTCTTTTTTTTTTCGTGTTTGAGTTTTAATTCTGCACGGTTGGTTTTGGTGAAATAGGTTATAGCTATGGGAGAGTGGCGAGGATTTTGCAGCAAATCTGTTGCGAAAGATGCGCTGCCGAATCAAGTTACAACTTCAACATTTTTTTTTTGCCACGCTCTCTTATCATCTTCAGAGCCCAGCGCGCGCTATTTGTTGGAATTCACCGAAACCATGTGTGCCTGGCGATATATATATATATATTTTTTTTTTTCGTTTTCATGTCGCCTCCTGATCTCTCTTCTCCCGAACGAATTTGCATGCCAGGTTTAATGGTGCGTTATCAAAGCGGGGCTAGTCATGTTTTTTTAAAAGCTAATTCCCGCGGCATGGAGAAGTAATTTACGTTTCGTTTTTTTATTGCCGCTTATAAGCGTTGCGACGCGCGCGCGAGCTTAGATCCGGTGCGGTAGGGGTTAACTCAACTTCGAATTCGGATCAATTCGAAATTTCTTTGTTAAAAAAAAAAAGAATAACGAAATTATCAGCACGATATTACAAAAATCGTTAATAAACTGCACGTTTATAGACATGATATTTTTAAACATTTATTTTCTTCTTAGAATAAAATGAAATAGAAAGCCAAATGATTTTGTTTAAATTGCCCCCCAATGATGGGAAATAAAAATGGCGTCTCAAATGGCCCCAGGTTCATCATCAATGGCTTTGAGATATTTCTTCACTAATATGAATAAATGTGTGGAATCTGAATGAAAATCGTTTTTAAAATACAATTGAAAGTATCCTTTTTAGCCATCGACTTTTTTATATTTATTTTAAATTATCGATTTCATTTATTTCATTTTTTGGCAACGTAAACTAGTGTTTATAAATACCGGTACGAGTTTGCGAACCTGTTTCAATATTTAGGATGAATTAACGGGCTTTGTAATAAGGCAATTAAGTTTGTGTGTTCGATTAAATGGCTTTGGAAATGTTGCAAATGGTCCAGGATGGCCACAAAAAAAAGCACCAAAAATGGTTTTAGCTACAAATTGAGCAAATGTGTAAAGAATGCTTTAAATTTTTTTAAAAACATTTATAAACTAATTACAAACAAATGTATAATTTCAGTTTTTTTCAAAGTGTCCTATTTTTTTTTTTTTTTAACAAACGCTGCTGGGCAAATTTTGCGTCAATTGAAGCGATTCCACGCAGACTTAAGAA
>JAUJYS010005218.1:0-11229 GCA_033995665.1 Melogona broelemanni
ATGGAAGCTCAGGGGTGACACCAGTACCGCAGCTCGTCGAATGCTCGTCGAAACGACTGCTTCTGCCGGGAATCGATCCCGGGACCACCCGCTTAGTAGTCTATGATTATAGCCACTGTACCACGGGGCCCGCACATTAACCTAATAATATATCAATACATGATATATTTAAATCTGAAATTAAAAATTTAATTGGCCGGCTAAAGGGTTAATGTGGATACTGGCAAAATTTAGAATAACGTCGTCACAGGCATCTCAATCGAATACACACTCTAGCCCGCCTCGGGATTCGAACAAAGGATCACAGAATCACGAATTATACGACCAATTGGTTCGCATTTTGACTTAGATGGGCATGTTAGCATTAAAGAGTTTTTTGTTTGTTATTGTATATTATGCCTATGTGATGATCAGGTCAAATTTCTTGTCAAATATATTGCGTTTTTTGGCTATAGTCTTAGGAGGACATGTATGCTTTGAAGCCAGGCCCACACCATGTACACCAATGTGCAGCTCGCGGTTTTGAGCGCACACAGCCACACACACAGACATACTGGCGGGTGCATGCGTTTTCCATATATAGGCTTAAAGCATAATCTAAGCTTATAAATGTTGCAAACTATGCGTGCCACACGCGGACATTGTGACTGTGGGTACACGGTGCCGCGAAAGACTTGGCGCGCAATCAGCGCTGTCAACTTATCCGTTCATACAAATCCAGTTTGAGCCAACAATTATTTTACGTACCAAGTACGGGGACTGCATTCGAACGCAGTTACACGGTCTACAATAAAAGATTAAATAAAAATGCCTGTCAATAAGCATCGTACTTCGTACACCCACCGATTTGATCGAGCGCCATCTAGTAAGTATCTCTGTAAATATTTTCTCTGTTGATTGACGCTGTGTTCATAATTTGGCGATGAATTATAAGAAATTGTAATAAAGCACACATAGCAGTCTGGATCGAAATTGGTGAATTTGATTTTGTTCTACTTCTGGAACATTTAATTTCGAGAACGGTTATTTCTTAATGTGTTGATTTATTTCTGCCGTTAATTGAATAATCATTGTTGCTCAACTTAATTTAACGGTTGTTATTTTCATCGTAATTTCCACCATAACAAATGTGACATGGCTAATATAAAATTGGAAATTGTTTTTTCTAGATTAGTCAAAAAATTTTCTAAGTCTGTTCAAGTCTATCAGGAGCAGACATGTCATATTTTGTCTGACAGGTTGCTTGGATGTTGATGTAAACTGAAATCATTCGCAAACATGCTCCCATACTCTTTTAGCTGCAATGATAGCATTTTTAAATCCTTATTTCGTGGAATCATCCAACATCATTCGTACAGATAACGAAATAAAATTAATAACAAAATAGTCTGGACTCTAGCTGCTCTCAAGTTCATCCAATGCATTTTCTCCGATCTAGTTTTTAAATATTCTTAAAGTACAAATAAAATAAACTTTATGCATGAAGAGTAAAAAATATATATATTCAATATTTTCTTCCAACCATATTTAAATGGTAGCCAATATGGATGACCATTTGTGACTGTAACCCGACATTCGATCCAAATGTATCTATACAGCAGGTGTTGACACAGTCACATGAGATCTGACGAGCGCTTAAAAATGTATCAACGAAGGGTAGACCACGTACATTGTTAAACACACATGTACATTTTTTTAAATATTGTCAATGAAATATATGGTCCGACAAGTGGCACATATCAAAACGTTAATAGCACTAAGCCTATGTCGAATCTCGTAGTGCTGTCTGTATACGCGCATGGCTATGGCTATGGCCGAGGCGAGGTTTGTTGTTGTTCACCGCGGTAGAAGCGTGGAATTACATATTTTATTTCGCGGGGTGCTGTGACCCGCTCGCGCACGTGATTTGCATTGGAGATAGATCCGGGAGCCATTTTACACGGAGTCCAACCTAATCTTCTTTTTGATTGGAGGCAGGGAGTGGGACGCTATGGTGAAACGTGTTTAGTTAACTGTGGCGTAAATGGATTTCGAACCTCGCGCATCCAACGATGCCAGCCACGCTTATCGAATACGCAATGATGTCGAGAGTAAATAGCGCGCTCAATTTTATCAAACCCATCTATTAGCGGGGGAGGCTGAAAAGTTTCATTTCGACATTGTTTACGAGCTAATCAATGTTGTATCTGTAATGGGTTGCAGATTAGTTGTTGTAATCGATTACGGTCTATATATTCGATTAATGGTGCATGAGGTTGCGCTGAAGACATCAAGACAAGATTTTCGGCGGCCTCGCCTAATATTTCAATTACAAGGTGTACACGCATTCATCATCGAAGGGGTCAAATATCCAATCAAGGACGAAAATGTCCTATTTTTAACATTTCTCATCCTACAAGTATACTACTTTATTTACAACTTCCCAGGAGGGTGACCTGGTAATTTAGCTTAACGGCATACCAAAAAATAAAAAGATAAAATTAGGAGGATAAAGAAAGGAGACAAGGAAGAAGGAAAAAAATCTGAAACAAGTAAATACAAAAAACTTCGTTTTTCTTGAAAAAAACTTTCATGTTGGCAAAGGTTGGCAAATGTGGGCAGATATGAGGAAATGTGGCCATTTGGATTTTTAATGTGTGTCTGACTATGTACTGGCACGGATCCCACAGTTTAATTTACATTCCGAAGGTTGGCGTGTGTACAAATTTCTCTAGCCCGAAAAATTCCGGGTGTCTCGGTCGGGAATTGAACCCGCGATTACTGGCATAGTGGGCCGGCACTCCTACCACTGTACCACACAGCAGATCCATTCGGTCGGTCACGGAAACAGCGGTACCAGGTGCCTCGTCCAAGCCCGAAGGATCTGGTGAGGCTGCGAACGGCTCTCTCAATGTAATGCTGCCCACCCTCGTAGCCAATTCCTCTCACGTCTGGCTGAGCGTTCCGATCGGGTCACGTATCGCGTGCCCCGTGAGCCTACTAGTCGGGCGGATAGCCCCAGTCGTGTTGTAAGGATCTGTGCGGCTAAATGCATTACCGTCGACGGCTCTTTCCCCCCGCACGACCGTTATTTGTATTTTTCCAACTCGGGACATGTATATATTTGGGCGACTAAAATCGTCAGCCGATCAATCTGGTAACTAACGTGCGAAGGCCGGCTTTGGTGTAAGGGGGTAATCCCTTCGCTCATGTGTTAGTCAGTAGATTTACTCTTACTCGTTTATACGATTTGACTAAATACTGTGGATGTTAACTAATTAATTGAGAGGAAATTTAGACCAGTTGTTAGTTTAATCGGCTTAATTGTCCCAATGGGATTAATGCAACAGTTGCTACTTTATTCGATCAATCTGGTTTCTAACGTGCAGAATCTAGTTTTGTGTTTTGGCTAATTCATCCTCGTTGTGTTTTGGTTAGTTAAAACAACAATTTGAGACAATTTTTTAACCAGTGGTGCGCTGGTTCGACTTTTGAATACCGGTTTTGTAGCAAAAGTTACAATGCGTAGCTGTTCTGCAACAACCATATAAGAAGTAGTTTTAGAAATACAATTGTCTTCATTGACTAACTGTGAAAAGAAATTGCATCGCTTTGTTGGGAGGTGGCGATAAGTGATCTTTAGAATGAGGCGCGGAGATCAGCCAACGCTTTGCCCCCTCTTTTTCAGTAGTTCGGCAATCACACATTACACGAGATGCAAGATTCGTGCGTTCAAACTGTGCTGTCGCAAACAATAAAAACAGTTTTTTTGTTGTTAAAAGTAGTGCCACCTTTCGTTCCCCATGTCTTATGCTTGTGACGAGGAACGTTTGAAACCATATTTATCGTTTGTAATTAATCGCAAATATTTGTATTCTGTCTTTTTCATTCGGCTACAGAAATTAATTAAGAACATCGCACCGCTTTTGTGTGCCCTTCTTAACTATTTCGCAGAATCAACCCATCATACTAATTACAGACTGCGTTTGCGTCGTACTATAAATTTACGTTAGCTAACTCGATTCCTAGTTTAAAGACGACGGCGAATTCTGCGTCGCGGGAAATCGAATGAAAGGCGAATGGTTCGGTTGACTCCAAATTATTTATCTATAGCGGCTTGGCAAAATATCGACCCGAGCCTGCCTGCAGTCGTTTTGCTAGATACAACGACAGAAGAGTCAAGAGACAAAAAAAAAGAGGGAGGGAGGCCTTAAAATTCTCTTTGGTGGCGACGTTGAGCCGCTGCGTTGGCGATCCCCGCGTCAAAATTACCAACAGCAAAAGATTGTTCCGAAAGATTGCTTTTTCCCCGAGTCTTTCCGGGGTAGATAGAATGGAGATTTGGTGATTGGCGTCCACCGCGAGGCCTATTGCGCTGGCCGCAACCGCAACTATGAAAGGCCTATTTTTCTGTGTGTATAGTCCATGTTGGCCAGCATCCTCCTATGACCCGGTTTATTCAATGGTTTTTTTAACATATGAAAGAGTTTATTTTGAAAAAAAAACAAAAATTAAAGGGGAATTTTTGACTACATCATTTATGCCGAATGTAATGAAACTGATTAAACGAAAATTCCTGCACCATGAATTGAACCCGGGACCATCGTACCAAATATTGGTCCTCGTTGATCCATTACAATTAGTCCTGTATTCACCGAAAATGACCCCAGTGGTTTGATAGCTTCGTTGATAATTATCGTTGTTCTTAATGATTTGGTAGCAGTTGAACGAATGGGGAGATGTTCCGGAACAGCATCGAAAAGAAAGACTGACAATCTTACGACCTCTCGCATTAAATAACAATAATTAATTAATGTTTGCCATGCTCTTTTCGTATTTATTTTTCACGCTGTTTCGAATCATGTTCACCATTCGTTTTAACTCAAATGCGCCCTACCTATCTGTATAACGTCGACGTCCATATAGCCAACGTCCCTCCAGATAATGTTATAAAATTCTAAGTTATGAGATTCCGCACACCATAAGTCCAAAATTTACACCCTCTCGCCATTCGAAATTAAGCGCCACCTCAGCAACAATGCAAACCCAAATCGCCCATTCGGCGCACACAACCTAGTATAAAAAGAATTACTTTCTATTGAAAACGAAAATCGTGTTCGGGGTTCAGGGTCTTCTGAAGCTAGCCGTGCTAGCTCAACTGTATAGCCACGGTGTCTGGGGGATATCTCGAGGTTTTTTTCACTCGATCCGTTTCGGTGTTCGAATTGCGAGTTTAAAGCCGAGTGGGGTGTGTGTATATATGCGCGTGTGTGTAGTAGGCCCGGCACAGAGTAGCGGCGGCGTCGAATCTCCCGATGTAATTGCTTACTCGCTGATTGTAGTCTCTTGACGCCCGGTCGCGTCCGACTCCAACCCTCTACACGTTGTCGCTTACCGACAGTCGCAGTCGGACGATCGTTACGTTGCGGGCACTGAAGGAGTGACCACTGCTTTGGATTCCACTGCGTATAAACGTGATCCGTTACCCTAAGGCGGGTCAGTCGAAGTTGAAATTTCGTGCCACCAGATTAGCTATTTGAAACCAGCAATTTAAAAATAATTATTTGAACGATTAGTTTATACAAATACGCAGCTACTTTTATGGTAAAAAATGTATTGAGACAATAGGGCTACTTATAACCCTTTTTTTCCAAAAGCTCCAGATTTCAAACAGCTTTACACTATTTTTTGTTCAATGTTTTACTTGCACGGTCATTCTTAGATAATCATTATAATGTTACAGCTTTGAGGACATCATCTTTATTTTTATCAATAAAGGACATTTCATTTAATTAAATTTTATAATTTCTGTCAATAGATGATTTGGTTGCGCACGCCGCAGCGTACATGGCGATGTCCGTCGCGTTTGTCTCTTTATTTTTTATGTGGAGGTGGTCTGAGAGATGATAGCGTGCGAAGTGCGAAAGTATAGAGTATGGTACCAGATATAGGCTCCGCACCTACTCGGGCCAGTCTCGGCCGTGACGTCCGTCACAGGTCGCCGCGTTCCATTAACCCTGCGGGCACATGGCGGCGTCTATGGTCCTTAAATGGGACGGCGCCGTCTCACGGAAATGGCTAGTTATCCGACGAAATTTGTCTGCATAACAAATGGTGGCTCACATCCCAACACAACGTTTTATTTTGAGGGGTTAAACAGACTCGTATGTGGCAAAATTAGTTTGGAATATTGGGGCAGAACCCCGAGGTGATAATGTATCGATGTTGCGGAATTTCGGGAATTGAACCCACGATCACGGGCGCAAATTAGACGAATAATTTTATAACAGCACGCTGGTTTGTGAGTTAGTCAAAATCTACATTACACAGCTATTGAGTCTTCTGGGATAATGATCAGTTTCGTAAACTTGGTTTAAACGCCACGGTGGATAATTTTTTTTTGTGAAACACCCTGTACGGTATCCCAATATTTTACTTTTCGTCTCGCAGAATGGCGCTAGGGTCGTTTGGCCGGCGCTCTAGCGTAAAAACAAACGCCAGTGCAAATAGAGCGTCTATCGTAATGGTGTGTATTTGGTCGTCGAGCGGAACGAACTCGCACCTCGAGAACGTGTTATGAGTGGTGGTGGCGGTGGCGGTGGTGAGGGAGGGGTTAGCGACTTGTGTACCACTTCACGAAATCGTTGTCCACTTGGTTTTAATTCCCATTAAATAAAATGGCGAACGCAAAACGTTTTCACGTGCGAACAACATACACTGTGTATCTGTGCTTTTCGTATTTATTATTTCGCACGAGTCATTTGGCATTGAAATAGGAATACAGTAGCTGAGCTGAACTAAGCTGAAAACGAACACGTGTTACGTGTTCGTTTTCAGGAGCAATTTGCTGTTCTACTGTACATGACTAGAATTCTATATTTCGTCGGTTAATTTCTAGTGCACCCTTTTTAGTGGTCGTCAATTAAATGCCGAAATATAATTTTGTGCTTGTTATTCTAATTCGAAATTGAATTTAAAAGGTTGGAGGGTAAGAATGAGCCAATTGCCACCATATATTCGATACCAGGAAGGTTATTCAGTCATTTAGTTAAGGTTACTTTGCCGATATTTGGAATAGAAATGAATCCTATTGTAAGTAGTCGCTCCAACTAATTAAAATAATTTTGCATTAAAAAAAGAAAAATCGAACAGATGTTTAGATTACATCATCCTACTCAATATTAAATAACGCTTCTTTAATTAACTTTTCATCGACCTTTCGCAATTCATCGATTTGCATCTAATAATAGCCGAGCCAGGTTGATTAGATGTCTCAACCAAATTTGGTGTGCCTATGGAAAAGATATAACTCTATAAATGAGACAAAATAATCAATGTTTAACCACCATGGTGCAGTTATGATTATACCAGAAATACCTCAATATTGCCATAAATACCTTTATGTTCCCATGTCAAAATTATTTTTTATAGTAGAAACAGAAATATTTAATCAACCTCGAAGCCATTTCACGTCATTTATGCCATGTTGTACATCTTGAATGGGAAAATAAACTCTCTAAAAAATGGGTGGAGGGGGGGGGGTTGATTTGCGTCATGCGTTATTCAAACACAAAGTGTTATTCAAATACAAATAAATACGATTAAGTATATTTGCAAAATTTTGGGCGCTAGATTCTTTGCATACGAGTTCTGGCGATTGGCTTCCTGCGTACCTCGCGAGTATATCACGACGATGACAGTGAGCATCTTTATTTGTCTCGGCCTATATAGGAGGTTCGCTCTTTCCGCGTGTGTTGGGGATCTCGGCATGATTATATGCGGCATTACGTAAATGTATGTTTAGGTACCGCCCAGGGGCGCTCGCCGTGCCTCTTCTAGTGAGATGTGGTGTGTACCTTTGCGATTAGCGCTCTGCTTGTTGCCCATCCCGGTACCGTTGTTGTTGGGCTGGAGAGACTGGCTTGGTAGCGGATGGTGAGACTGATGCCTGGAGCAAGAAGGTGGATAAATATCCTCCTGAGACGCAGGATCGTCATTCTGGGGTGCTGGTGGAAATGTGTTTCTAAGCGACACAAAGGATTCGTAATCTCATGTTCGACAAAATATCACTACTCTTTTTGAATTTTTATGTAATTTGGAATACTGCTTTTTAAAATTAATTATTATTAAAAGTGGCTGATTTTTTAAAAGGTGCGGCAATAGGTCATCCCGCATAAACTGGAGGAAGCTCTCGTTACAGAAACTAACTCAACTATAAAAGTTGAAGGTGATCTCATGAAGATTGAAAATTGATAATGCCCGTTATTTATTTATTCGTGACATAAATTGCTTCCAAAGCTCTTTGCAAGTTAAAAAAGAAAAAAAAAACGTTTTTGTCAAAATGAATGAAAATCTATTTTATGAACTATCTATTTTATACTGGATGTCTTTGTGAATATAAACGTTTTACTGGAAAAATATATAAACAACGTTGAGGATCTTATCCCAATTTCCTAAAAATAATAATTGCAAAGCGAATATAATATGTGTGCTCTCCAGCTATATATTTGCTTTTAGGCACTTTGCTCTTAATACTGTTATCAGTACGCATCATGTTTTGCTAGAAGATATTAACTAAACAATACGCAAAATACACGTAAAAAAATCATTAGAAACGAAGTAGCAAAAACTGTTTCATTAGCAAATGCCATTGCCCTCGGAAAACCAAACATTCTCAACGTCTGGAGAAAAACCAATTTTCGCAGGGAAAATCCCGCACAGCATAAAAAAACAAGAATCTCTAAATATTTGGAATCCCCACTCCACACTTTCTTCTATCTCGATCGACACCCCCCCCCTCGCACACTTATATCCGTGTCGGCGTTTAAGTGTGCAGGCAAACGTCTCGATGTTTATGCTGAGCGATTTTGCGCTAGGTGCATAAAAATAGGGAATCGTTAAAGAGGATAAAATAGTTTCGTAGTCGTTACGATCTGGTGGTGACAAGCCCTTCCCCCCACACGCACCCTTTCAAACGATTCAACGTCATTCATTCCCTCCCTTTTTCCATCCACCTCTTTTTTTTTCCCTCTTCTCTTTCCGTGTCAAAGTTCCTATTTTCGAACGAAAAGTGAATCAATGATTTTGATTCCGGGCTCCTTCATTGTGTTCCTTCTCTTCCATCCCTCCCCCCCGTACCCACCCTTCTATCGATGCCGGCGTTTCCTCCACTTTTCGGGCTCCTCCGTGATTTCCGTATAATGACTCATCGCCCTTTAATCGAATCTCCCTATCCGTCCTGTCTCGTCCATTAGATCTATCAGAAGACATGGGTGAGGTGGCGGTGGTGGCTGGGGCTTGAAGGGTGGTGCGAGGAGGATTCAAAATGGATTTTAGAACACTTTTTGCGCGGTACAACTTTATTCAGACTTCGCGTGTATAGGAATTTCGGTCACGGTGACTGAAGTTAATTAAATGCTATTTTTTTTTTTCTTTCCAATTTTCGTTTAGTCGATTTACTCCCAATATACTCGCAATCTCGTCGAGGCAAGAATGACTCGTAGTCTTTCCTTATTGGCTCGCTGCAGAAACGCGTTTCGGGCTTGGGGAGATATGGTATCGGGATAATTATATTCCCTAGATGTTATCGTCTATCGTTGGTCTGGGACCTGGCGCTATTATTCCTATTTGGAGGGGTTATCTAGTTTTCGGTGGAATGGAGTTGTTTGAACTCCATTGCAGCGTGATTAAGTAATATGATTTTGAAATCGTTTCGTGCTTTATTACCATACGTTTATGAAGTTAGTCGATTGCTACTCTGCTTTTCCGACAGTGAAACTAAACATTTCACTAAATACTTATTTTAAAAGATCAATATACATGTATAATCTCTAATAAAGTTGTTTTGAACTTAAGGATTCAAAGACGTAAAGGAATGAAGGAATGTCTCTCAACAATCGAAAATATCAAAATATATTTATCCAATTATATTGACACAATTACAATATGTAGTCGCAAGCAGCCCCGGAGGGGGGTCTATTGCGGGGGTCAAATGACCAATTTACGAAGCTAACCTATTTTTCTGATATTCACCCCTGTTGGGATCGAGTAATATCCTAGAAGCGCATTTTGCGATCCGGGCATATCATTCCATGATTCCATCATTCCATGATT
Organism: Melogona broelemanni; assembly: GCA_033995665.1. NCBI lineage: Eukaryota > Metazoa > Arthropoda > Diplopoda > Chordeumatida > Chordeumatidae > Melogona > Melogona broelemanni. The sequence goes on from JAUJYS010005218.1 coordinate 10,093, forward strand.
CCATCATTCCATGATTCCATCATTCCATGATAATTAATAGTCATACTTAAGATTAATTAGCTTTCACCCGGACCGGGATTAGAACCTAGACCTCTGAATACAACCTGATTTTACAGATTTTTGATCAGTCTGTCACCTAACCAACTACTGCAGACAGGAACCTAAATCGTCGTTAATCGTAAAAGTAAAATCAGTTTTAACTGGGCGAATAAAAAAAAATTGGAAATAACATTTGAATAAATACTTATACCTATTTCAACATTGAAGCGAAATTTGATAGCGACTGAACCACTGTGATGTTGCTCGAGGCCCGATTTTGGACCACACAATATTTGACAATTTCGTGAATTCGATATTCCCAAAAAATTATGTTTCGGCTAGGGCTTCGTATTCCCCACTGTGAATACCCGCGCGAATTTCGCGCGCACATAATACGTCACGCGAGAGGAGGTGCTGTCACCGAGTGGAACCGGGAGATGAAAAAAAAACCTTTTTAGCGCTATCTTTTTGTTGCGTAATGGCATGTAGGGAAAGATTGGCTCCTATCAATGCGAGATAAAAACTGCGCTGTGGGACTTTCGGCACGTTTTCCACTTTTATCCATTTCGCCGCCTTACCGCACGCACACACACACACACTATATAGCCGCCATCAACTACTACCGCTATGACCACACTTGTGTGTCGGCCCTCCCCCCCCCCACCCCTTCCTTATGCAAGTCTCCTTTTCCCTCCTCCTTCGGTCATGCTGGTTCCTATGCAAGAGAGTAAGTGCGGAGGGGGGGGGGGAGAGGAGGGAGTTTTGGTGGTGACGATGGTGGTGGTGACTGCTTTGGAAGTATGCATGGTGACTGATTGACGGGTTGGTGAGCCACGCGGCGACCGCATCAAGATCACACCGAGTGCTAAAATATCTGGCAAATAAATTGGGGGAGGAACGGCGGTGCTGCCACCGTGCGGGTCCTCTTGAGAGTCTACGAGAGATAGCCAGGTGACGGGCATAGACTGCTCCACGCCGCGGCCCAGCAGGGTCTCTTTTTTTTTATTTTTTTTTTTTTTAAATTCACCGTAGCGCCTAGTGCAATACAGGAATACTGCACCCTCGTGTCTCTTTGGAGATATGTGAGGGGCAGGGAAG
>JAUJYS010005219.1:0-11229 GCA_033995665.1 Melogona broelemanni
CATTGTAAATTTCAAAAGTTTTGGGAATTTTTAGCGCTTGTCCTAATACTAGACCTAGTCTAATTTCTAGTCTTCTGTTCGCAGCCTCGTTAATATTACAGATGAGAAATGGTGGGAAATTATTGTGCCATTCGCCTTTGCAATTGGCAAATCGGACCTTGGGGTGGAATGTCGAATTTTGATAGTCAGATTGTTCCTGGGACTATCATTATTCTATCAGCTGCTGAATAGTTCTATAGTTTTTAGAACTTACGCGCATCACTCGTATACAAAGCTTTGTACAGTGTGACAGCGATAGTCGTCCATATTGTCTCGTGTAAATTGCCCACATCGCGATGGTGGCGACACAAGAAGGTGGCGGTGGTGACGCAAAACAAATGGCGACACAAAATGGCGGAAAGTGCCTTTCAGGATAGGATACGTAACACTGCAATTATACGTAAATCACCAGAATGCTCTGAGCGGCGATCACATTAATCTAAATCTGAAGTACACAGTAAAGCTTTCCTGAAGCTCAGGTTTGGCCGGATTACCAGTTCACTCATTGGAGGGACTTTGAGATGAATACGTTGGAAAAACCCTCGTACAGTTATAAAAAAAAAATGTTCACACCATTTTATTGGAAGCTGGCCAACCCCGATCGCCCGGCTAAACAAACAGCAAACACTCACATTTCCTCATTCCAGGCCGGTTCTGCTGCTGTTGTTGATGTTGCTGCTGCTGGTGTTGCTGCTGATGTTGCTGCTGCGCCTGCTGTTGCTGCTGGTGGTGGTGCTGCTGCATGGGTGAACTGTGGTTGCCCATCTGCGAGGGCGCCAGTGACATGGGACCGGCCGTCATCATGTAGGGCATGGCCGTGAACATGTGGTGCGGCTGCTGCTGCTGCTGCTGTTGCTGCTGCTGACTGTGGTGGACCATGGACATCGACTGCTGCGGTTGCTGCTGGGCTTGCTGCTGCTGCTGCTGTTGTTGTTGGGCCATGATGGCGCCGGGGGTGTGAGCACGGGGCGGCGTTGGCGTCTGCGCGCTAGGACTCCGCTGAAAGGGTCAGAAAATAAGAATGGTGGGTCAGCAAGTGGCAACAATTTTGTAAGAACGTCTGTAACTTGAGTATAATTTCTTATTACGTGTGAGTCACAAGACGTCGCCTGATTTACGAAAGGGGATCAATAAGTAAGGTTATTCATTTTTTATTAAAAACTTTTTATTAATATGACTTGAGTGTTCATTGTTTAGTCTGTTTCATTGCAGCCTTGTTCAACCAACTTTTACATCAATAAAACTAAACTAACACGTCCTAGATGTTGAAATTCATGTATGTATGACGTCAGATTCGCCCCCTCTGTATGTATGGTTGTGCCCCCCCCCCTGTGATGTCACTTCTTGTATGTGTGTAAGCCAGCATTTCCTGTTGCACACTTCACCAGTTCTTTTCTTGTCACCAGCCATGTAGGAAGCTCAAGTGTTTGGCTCCCAAGTTTTCTCTTCAATATTAAGTTACCATCTATACTAAGTATAGATGGTAACTTAATATATACTAGTACTAAGCTTATTACCACCTATTCTCCATCTGCAGTTATTCAACACTAAAAAGACTTGAAATATTGGAATGTGGTCAATCTCTGTGGTCCCTCACACATTGCCATAGCGACACGAGGGGTACAATAACCTCCTGTAGTGCTATTATACAGTGATACAGAATTAAAAAAAAAAATAAAAATCTCGCGGTGAATTTTAATCTATCAAATTTTTATGGTGTTCTTCGAATCCTGGTAAAAGTTATTAATTATTTTAGTTGAAGGCGATTGGCCAAGGATATGACAAAATGGTCACAAGAATTTAGTTATAAAGCATGACAACCTGTCGCACAACTTTTCGCATCCATTCCTATGAATTTTCGTCAAATTTTCATGGTCAAATTCGATCCTGTGGTACTGGAATGGGCCCCTCACGCATTGCCATAGCGACACGAGGGGTACAATAACCTCCTGTAGTGCTATTCACTACAGTGATCCGGAATAAAAAAAATATATACATATATATATTTAAAAATAGTATTATATGTAAATATTTAATACTGTTTTTATTTATTTAATCAGTATTTTTTCATTTACAATTTTTCAATTTTTCAACTATAAAATTAAGAAGAAATGGAAAAAAATTCCTCGTCACGATTTGCTGCTTCCTTAACTGGAACCTTTAAGTTTAAGTGAAGAAAAAATGACCCCCACCCCTCCACCAAAGTTGACCCCGACTAACCTTCTTCACCTTGTTCCTGTTCCACAGGAGTGGATGGACCCCGGCACCTCCGAGTCGCCTCACCTGGTCCCTGGCCAGTCCACCGACGAGCACGAGCGCACCTACTACGGCAACAGCAGCAGCAATGCCAGCGGCGTGGACTGCCACCAGGTGGGCGGCGGTGCCAGCAAGTACCGTCCGTACAACTACAGCTACGCGCCCGGCATGACGCCCGTGCATAGGCCGAGCGGCGTGGGAGGACCAGCGGGAGGCGCGGATGGCGGCGTGTTGGATAGTAGGAGGCTGCCACCGGTCGCCCAGAAGAAGTATCAGCTGTTCGGGAAGCGATTGCCTAGTGCCGAGCCCGCCACCAGTAAGTTTCCTCTCTGATTGGGTTGGTTCGTGCTCCGGGATGATAGTTAGGGCTAGGTCGACAACGACATTTAGCCAATTTTATTCATCTATTTGATTAACATAGTGTAGTATTAATATTTGTTTTTGTATTATTATGTATTTTTTTTACTTTTATTTGTTGGTGTAATATTTTTCTTTGTTTTATTATTATTACTTAGATTAGATGATTTATTTAATTACAAAGTTATAATATATGGAAGCATTTTAGAAATCAATAGACTAACAAGAAAGAAAAAAATAAGCATGCAACCATTGAACAAAAATTAAGCGAAAATTGATTGACGAAATCAAATAAATTATTAATCGGTTCGAAGTTTTTAATATCTGAATATGCCATTCTCCCTACAAATTAAAACACAAACAAGCAAAGACGTAGTTCTACGAAGAAAAAAATAGCCACTCATTGTTCGGAAATAGCCAAACATCGCACGAAAATGAATTGAGCAAATAACATAAGCATTGAGCATAAGTGAACATTGAGAATTGAGCAAAGACGTAATTCGACGTTTAAAAAAATCCACATTGTAGGAAAATATTTGAACAGTAAACTAAAATTAATGGATGAAATAATTTTATTTTTTAAATCAGTGAAAGAAAATCCCATTTGAAAATCCAACTCTTGTCAGTGGCAGTTTTCATATCTGACCATGTCGTTCCCTCGTCCCTTGACTCGCCTCATAACAATGTGACCAAATCTCACGTCCACTTTATCCCCCCTTCCTCCACAGGTGGCTCCCAATACGGCTCTCTCCCCCGTGGCAGCGCCTCCATGCCCCAGCCCACCGCCCCGCTCAAGTACCAGGACTACATGTACCAAGCCACCGGCTCATCGGTGGCTGGCTCCAGTCACAGCCACGACCCTTCTGTCAACACCACCACCACCAACAGCAGCAGCTCCAGCTCCACCTATGGCAGCCTAGAGGGCGCCACCGCCCCCAACGCCTCCTCCCCCCTCACCTTCATCGAGAACAAGGTCAGCTGCCGCTCCGAGTTCTCCCGTCAGCTGCCTGATGATCAGCTCCTGCAGCAGCACCACCACCACCATCACCCTCACCAGGCGGCGCCTCTGGAGCACGTGCAGCACAACCATACGTACCAGGTGAGAACATAGAGAATTCGATTACGGCTAGGAGTCAGCGAGTAAGTGTTGCATTTTTTGTTTAATCAGGGTGCTCCTCACGCTCTTTATGTGTTGCATATTATTTTTGTTTTAAATTCCTGCTATTAGCTCTCTTTTTTTAGTCGCGTTAACTTGCAATTTACAAAAAATATTCCGCACTGTGCACACAGTCTTTTCTTATATTAAAAGTCTAATTTTTGGTGAGCGAAAATATATGGCAACAACAATTTGATCTTGAAAAAAATGCCAGATGAAATTTGCTCTGTGAAAATCAAAGAAACTCTCGATTTTGGCCAGGGGAAAGTTAGGGAAATGGATTTTCAGTTTTCTGTGTGAACCCTGATTGAGTTTTAATTTAATTTTGTTGAGCAGGTGAGCGCCGAGCACGCCAACGACCCGTCGAGACCGTCCGCCTCGCGGGATAAACATCGCCGGAAGAGCTCGAGTGGTGGCGCTGTGGGCGGCATGGACGAGCACGTATCACGTGACGAGAGACGCGCGCGCTCCATGAAGCTGCCCATGACGTCAGAGGAGATTATCAATCTGCCCATGGACGAGTTCAACGAGCGCCTGTCCAAGTACGACCTGAGCGAGGCCCAGTTGGCTCTCATTAGGGATATTCGGCGGCGGGGCAAGAATAAGGTATGGGGGTGTGACGTTTTTCCTTTTTTTTTTTTTTGGAGTTGTCGACATGCGGGGAAGTGGTCTGTTGGTTCCGGGCTCCATTTTGTTTTTAGGTTGATTTGTGTTGGATGCTCTGCGAGTTTGTTTGACCGAAGGCTGACTTAAAAAAGTGGTGGTGGTAATAATACCCAGTGGATACTTTGGTACGGATGCGTTCCTTTTGAAAAAATAACTATTGTTTCCGTTCCTGCTTCCTCCATAAAAAGAAAGCTTATTGGTCGTGTGTGATTGCATGCCACCAAGGGGCAGCACAAATCTCTGACTGTAAACACACTGTACGAAAAATATGAAACCGCGAAACCTAGTACAAGCGGTCCGCAAATCGCCCAACGAGACGATTATCGGTCATGAGTGATTGCCTGTCTACTAGGGCACGGCACAAAAATTAATTCCACGATACTAACTTCGATGTGGTTTGTTTTGTGCTGGTTAGGTTGCCGCCCAGAACTGCCGGAAACGGAAGTTGGACCAGATCTTGCTGCTGGCCGAGGAAGTGACCGGCATGCAGAAGGAGCGACACGAGCTGCTGGAAGAGCAGCAACAGGTGCTGTCCGAGCGACAGCGGATGAAGGACAAGTACGGCCAACTCTACCTACATGTCTTCCAGGTATGTGAACAGACGCTGTCCAATCATCCCAGAAATTGTCTAAATCTTGGGATGAGCCTATTTTGTTTCCTTTTGTTTGGAAAGGCAAGGATAATCGTCGAAAAATTCTGAACTAAATTTTTATGTTTGCAAATTTCTTAATGCACTTCAGTTTTTGAACACTTAAGTCTATCGGCCCCCAGTGGCTCAATGGGTATGGTCACATTCTAATGAGTGGGAGGTCCCGGGTTCGATTCCCGGCGCAAGGTTTCGTTTATTATTCGTTAGCCTGTGGTACTGGCGTCACCTCAGGGGTGACGCCAGTACCACAGTCCGCGCGAGTCCATTAGGGAGTCCAGAGCTTAGGGGTGGATCCTGCAGTCTGGCTATTCCAGCTGCCATTCCCTATCTCTTCCCTTCCCTGCCCCTCACATATCTCCATTGAGACACGAGGGTGCAGTAATCCTGTAGTGATCGAGGCGCTACAGTGATTTAAAAAAAAAAAATCGATTTTAACTAATTATTAATAAGAGAAATGTATCTTTTTTGTTTACCAGTCTCTGCGGCATCCCGACGGATCGCCCTATTCCCCGTTCGAATACTCCCTCCAGCAGGCTGCCGACGGCAACATGTTGCTGGTTCCCCGCAACGGCTCCGGCAACCTAGAGCTGGATCCCTGCAAGGGCGCCAAGAGCAAGCGAAAGGACGACGACAAGTAGGTGTGCACGGCGGTCGCGCCATGACGTCACTACCGGTGACGTCACTACCGAGAGAAAACTACACGCGCACGCCGCTTGGCCAACCAACACCAGCTATTGGCAAAAAACTGAACTGACGAGAGAACGTCGGTTTTTTATCACCACACACACGAACAACAGAAAACTAGCACTAACACCTTTCTCAAAGGGTTTTTCTTTCTTCTTCTAATAAAGAAATAAACCCCGAAATTAAAATGCCTCTTTTCGTGTTTTGGTGAACAATTTGGGTGAATCGGTGCTTTTTTCGTCTAACCCCCTCGGGAGGCCACGCCTCCGACCCCGGGTGACGTCATCGTTTCGGCGACGCTGATTGGTCCGCCGCACGTGCGAGACCCCGGAACTGACGTCACTTCCGCTTCGAGCGGAAAAGAACAACGGGAGAATCGAGACTGAGAAATGAAAGACAAGCAAAACTGAACTATGACGGCAAGATCTTCTTCGAGTTGGTCTCGTTTTTCTCCGAAACGAACTCTGACAGGATATTTTCAGATCAATGTTTGCGTTTTTTCTTTGTCTTCCGGTTTTCGATTTTCGCTTCCGGTTGATCAAAACGGATTGTACATACATATGCGTGATCGGAAGTTTCTGGATCCATTTTTTTTGTGAGTTGATTGTACCTGGTCCGCCTGGTTCGTGGTTCATGGTCGGGCACGACACCAGGTGTGTTACCAAAAGCGGTTCTGCTGAACCATCCAGAGGACTATGGCGATCGCCGCCCCGCGTTGGCTGAACCGGATATGAACTGGTCGTTTCCGGTTGTGGTTTCCCGCGAGTCGAATGGCCATTTCTGGTGGATGAAATTGAATATATGACAACTAATCTGGGCTAACGGCTTCGAGCAGGGTGTTTTATTTTTATTTTTTTAACGACGTGGTTGGTAGCTGGTGCGATCGTTATGTTTCGCTGCTCAAAAAAACGAATGTTGTTTCTAGTGTGTACCATGTCTTTGAACGGCTGCTTACAGGGTGTCAGGGTGACCCTAAAATGATTTGAGAAGTGAGAAGGGAGGAGGGATTTTCGAAATGCCACCGAAAATAGTTTTGTTCGATTTGTGTGCTTAAAATTGTGATCGTAAAATTGTGATTGAATATAAATATTCTGCAATTGATTGAAAATATGCTTTACACCGGCAAATGGCTTGGATATAGAAAATAATGCCTAAATCTACCACGAATGACTTTAGCATCATCCGTGAAACAGATCAAAATTTCCAGCAACGAAATATCGTCGTGGATGAAAAATCAAGGAACAACGAAAACTGTAAGAAAACCCAGGACAGAATGGGGGATGGAAACTACTGAGTTGGCGGGACTTTATGCACACTCAAAGCTTTGTGCTAAAGTCTCGCTAACTCAGTCGTCTTTACCCCCAGAATGTTCTGGGTTTTATCGTTGTAAGGCTAATTACGGTATCTTGCAAGATTATCCATTCTGTAATTAACCCGCAATTTTAGGCTGATAAATTTTCATACGTAAAACAAATTTTGTATTCAAATAAATACATTGAAACAAGTAGAGTGGTATTTCGAAAAGTGCAAATAACATCAATGTTTGAACGAGTATGAGTTGAGTTTTGGTAGGCACCCTGTGCGATTGTATTTTTTTTTTCTAAACCTGGAAAGGTTTTAGTTTTTGTCTAAACCTTGTACATTTGAAAGCTACTTGTACGCTGCTCACTCTGAAGTAACGGTGTCGTCGAGTTTATATTTTTATTTGCTGTCGTCTCGTGGAAAATTCGACGCGGTAGTAACCCCTTATCCAATGCCACATTAAATTGAACGCAAAATAAAATCGGCAAAAACAATTGAATTTTTTCCAACTCACTTCCGAAACAAACTACGGATATTTACGGATTTATTTATTTTCAAAACAAATTTAATATTTATAAATTGATCATAATACATAAAAATAAAATTTTGATGTATTTTGATCTATTTATTTATTTAAATAAATGGAATATTTGATATTCAAGAAACTCGCATTCAAGAAAATTGTTGCAAATATTTTTTTCCATTAAGATTTTAACTGTACATGTGATTTCTAATTTAAAATTAATTCATACTTCAATGTTTTCCTTAATTTGGTATGTTTACTTAGTATCTGGCAGCATTGTATTTCTGACGTTTTAAACCAAGTATTTCCGTATGGGTTTTTTTATTTTTTATTTGCTAATTAATGTTGGCATTGGATATAAGAACTACACTTTAAATAAAAAAGAGTACTGTAAATATTATTATTTAATATCATAAATAACTCGTTGAGCTTTGATGCTTACGCTTGTGTCCTCCATGGTTGATAATATTTTTTTTTTCTCCCCCGGGAATCGACTTTTTTGCGTATTGCTCTAACGACGTGTATAAATATTGACGATCCCACTTTTAACTTCTTCGTCCATGTGCGTTTGTCTACGGTGATATTTGTGACGTCATTTTGTCCATCCGTGTGTCTTCTGTCCACCTTCAAACATCTCTTCGTGAACATATCATTGTCAATCCATTTTTAGTTTCCATCTGTTGTTTTTTTTTGTTTTTTTTTTCTTTATTTTTCAGTTGTGATCACAATTTGTACTACCACGACGAGACTAAAATCAAGAGTTGAGGGATGCTATTTTCGATAACTGGTTGACTTGATTGACGTCAGGCGATGTTTTTGTGACTTTTAATCTGCATTTGCTGTTCCAGAAAAATTGATATTCGAAGGTTTGATTGAAAAGTAGTGAGAATACCTTAATCATTTTCGAACAGATGGCGGCACAAGTCGCTATAAGTTATTTGCTCGCTGTCTGTTTTTAGATAATTTTGTTTTTTTTCCCATTTTTTTTATTAAATAGGCAATTTTTTTAATATCGCATTTTAACCGAAGTAACTAAAATCGAGTTATTGTTTTTTTTTAATATAATTTCTTGTTTATTCGATCCACTGGTGCTGGTGAAAATGTGCCCTCACATTTTGCCATAACGACACGAGGGGTACAGAATCTCCTGTAGTGATCAGGAATTTTAAAAATAATAAGAATCTTGCGAAATATGTTAAGGAGCCGGTTTTTTTTTAAATTGTTGAACTAGCTGCCGTTTGATTAGATCTCAATCGTCACAAGTTGTTTAAAATAGCACCCCCGTTATGGGCACTGTACGAAACGACCGCTTGCTTCTTGTACATAGATAACACTATCTCGTTCAGTTTCGTATTGGTCCGAATCACTTTAGTCGACTAGATTCTCATGTAGTAACCCTCCCTCCCACCCCTACCCCACAGCGTTTTATTAATAGTACTGAATAATACAAATGTGTGTAATATATATAGTCCGGGGTCCGACCAAAAACTAGACAAATCCATCGAGTTTCCGGTAAAAAAAAATCGCGTTACTGATTTTAGTGCGGCCAAGTGCCATTTTCTTTCAGAAAAAAATCAGTAGTTCATGATCAGTTTTCATTTTAATATCCAGATTTATAGTTCCTGGATTCCAGTCAATTTTTTATTTTGTGGGCGACTTATACGTTCGAAAATTCATTTTAAAATTGATTCAGTAAAATAGCGTTCATTTTTTTAGTGGAAATCCTTTTCCTAATTGTTTTTTAATTAAGATTTCGCGACTTGGTCCTTGTTGATTTGTGGTGGAGTTAATGCAACTGTTTTAATTGAATATTAATTTTGTATTGCAACATTTTTTTTAATCAATCTAGTTTGTTATTGTAGGTTTCAATCATTTAAAAATTGAGTTTCTTTTCAGTACGTTCTTGGATCCGATGGATAGTTTGATGGATTTGTTTTAGTTTTGCCGCCCTTCGATATAGTCCTTCTATGGCCAAGCCTCTATTTTATTTGTCTCGTAGCCAATATGTCTTCACACTGGTGTAATGATGTAGTCTGTGACAGGATTTTTAACAATTATTATTATTATTATTCCCCTCCCGCATTTTCAATGGATTTATAAGTTTGTCACCTTTGGTTGTTTTTCAGCAAGGAACCCAAATCTTGAATTTGACCAGATTCCTAAGAAAAGATTGCTGCATTTTCTTTCTTCAATTTTTCACTCCAGCATTTTCGTTAATTGCATTTACTAATTTTATTTCAAGTTTAATGCTATTTTAATTACCAGCATTTTCTTCTTCCATTATTCACTCAGGCATTTTCGTAATTTGTATTTTTATTTTAAGCTTAATGCTATTTAATTGTCAGCACATCTGAGATTACGAGATTAACCCACGTTAAACTCGTATAAATTTAATCCATACTGATTGAAGTTTATCAAAAAATTTGTTTAGCGTCACGAAAGTTGAAATTTCCAAAACAAAATCCGTTGCAAATGTCTACTGTGTTTCAATTTGAGTTTTTTTTTGTGATTCATCCTTTTCATTTCTTAATTTTGTCATTTTTCTTATATAAGGTGATTTATCTTGACAGTATTTTCCCTTCATCTAAATGTCGTTTTAACTAATGCTCCAACAATCTAGGTGCTATTTTCCACTGTTCCACTGTTCCAAGTTCATCAGCATTTCATTGAGACTCCGTTTTTTGTTTCAATTCGATTTCAATCATTCAATTATTTTCCTCATGACTGACTCAAAATTTAATTCGCCTTTCTAAATAAAATAAAAACTTAAGTGAGTCGTCCTCTAATCCTTCCATTTTTTGTTGTAAGAAATTATATTTTTCCTAGCCGCAGCGATTTTAGTTTTAGACGAACATAACACGAATTACTTAGTTTTCGCATTTTATATTCATGTATTTTTTTTCTCAAAAATTTTTACGCTAATATATAATTTGTTTCTTGATATTTCTTTACAATGTTTTGTGGTGAATCCCTATTTTGAGCGGTTTGTCACTGAAAAGTTTTGTAATTTCGTCACTGATCCCCTAATAGTTTGAACCTCTGTTGTCAGATATTTGTGTCACCTTGTGTGTGCTTTTAATTTTGTGCCGTTAAATTTTTATTTTATTTTTTGATTGTACGATTACTAACGAACCAGAGAGTTAGTTCAGTTTTATAGCGTGTATGATTTTACGTTCACGTCCACCAGGCATCGGTCTCGAATTAATCGAAAAGTAACATGTGTAACCTGCATTAAAGAAATGTTTTAAATAAATTGCCGCAGTAAATAAAATTGATCGTGTCTCCTGTGTAAATAAATGAAAATGTAGCGTCTTATACCCCTGTTCCGCAAAAAGTGCAGTTTTTATTTTTTTCCAGATTGGTCTGGTCTGGTCTGGGTTTGACGACGGGAAAGGAGCCCGTCGCCGTCACCCCACTCTACATCAAAAGACAAGAGGGGGGGGAATTTGCCCTCCCTGAGCCTCGACCAAAGTCTCGGCTATGAGGGAGGGGGGAAAGAGAGGGATGGGGAAGGAAAGGGGAGGGTGGATTGGATTGGATCCGAATCGAAGACGATTACGGAGCCTAAGAGTTTAGGACTCTCAAACTATACTCTCA
>JAUJYS010005220.1:0-11229 GCA_033995665.1 Melogona broelemanni
GCTCAGGGGTGACGCCAGTACCCCAGACTAACGAATAAACGAAAGCCTGCGCCGGGAATCGAACCCGGGACCGTCGGTTTCGTAGGACGTTGCCATACCCACTGAGCCATCGATACGTACTACTGAAGCCATGTCGTAATTAATTAGTTCATATTTCAATCGCAATGTACAATACAAAAGTTAAATGACAAATGTCATATCCCAGTTATGCCAAGACACGCGCTCCAAATATTACTATGAAGTGAAAGAAAAGGCAGAAAATAGGAGAGAATGGAGAGACATAGCCCATTGGTGTTAAACCAGTCCCAGGACTGACTAACCACTGATTGATTGATTGAGTCGATATTAACAAGTCAAGCCCATCGAAAAAGAACCAGAGCTTTTTAATAAATTACCTGTTACCTGAAACGCGTAAAGATGGAATGACGCAATTCGGTCAGCGAAAGCAAATAGGCCAGCCAAGACCGTCTCAATTTTTTTTTTTACTTATGGCGCCACTAAATTGAGTGACCATGCCGCGAGGCTTAAAGTGTGCGTCAATGCAGGAGCAAATACAAATTTAACGACCGAATTTTATTATTATTGTTTGTTTTTTTCAATCCGAATTTATTTCTCATCATCGTTCGACCATATCTGATCCTCATAAGCATCAATGTGATTGTTTACTTAATTCAATTCTTGCAACATAGATAAACATTTAAAAAGTGAAATAGTTCACGACAGATTGTGTCGAGAAAATAAAAGTACCAACGAGATTAAACGGGCTAGATAACAAGGGCCCCTTCGAGATCCAGTCGATAGAAAAATGGCGTATTTGCCACGTGTACACTATGTCATGCGGCGTCAACAAAGGATGCAAGTCGCAATGCATCACTAAAAACAGAGAGTAACCTTATTCCGGAAACTATGATTCCGCCAGTTCTTTTGAACCAACACTTCCGGCATTTTTAACAGCCCTTTTATAGCCCTTACGACGTGGTTAATCCTGGATATAATTACAACACGACAGCCGTAAAATAATAATAAAAAGCATCTCGATTTTTAATGAATTTTTTTTTTAAGACCACGTACTCCAAAGTCAAGACGTGCGCTTTCGCATTAAATCCCTCGTGGATGTTTAGAAAGATTAGCACTAAGAGATGGAGTAAAGAAATGGCGACGGCGTCACTTAAGGCAGGATCACGTATCTCGAGGGATAGTAAAGTCACGCAATAATAGACTGGCTGCAACCAGGCAATACAATAATAAAAAAACGTAATTATAGCATAAAGCCGAGCAATAATCAAGAGTTTGTCCCAGGGGCGGACATTTTACCAAAGGGCCCGGGCGGAATTTTTTTCTTTTTAAATCACCGTAGTGCTAATCACTACAGGATTACTGCACCCTCGTGTCGCTATGGCGATATGTGAGAGGCAGGGAAGGGAAGGGGAATAGCAGCTGGTATAGCCAGGCTGACGGGATCCACCTCTAAGCTCTGGACTCCCTAATGGAAGCTCAGGGGTGACGCCAGTACCCTAGGATCGAATAAACGAGAGCCTGCGCCGAGAATCGAACCCGGGACCGTCCGCTCCGGGAAAATGATGCTAAGGGGCCCTTTCGGGTCAGTCGGGTATTTATTTTTTGGTGGGTAACCCAGTCGGGTATGTTTTTTTGTGGGGGGAGGGGGGCTGGCGGAAATTCCCCGACCTTCCGCCATGGCTAGTCCGCCCCTGGTTGTTTCGCGATGGTGGTGTTGTGTGCTCAATGGTACGTAAGTTTTCTTTCTGCCCCCAAGGCGCTAGAGAAAACCGTCACCTTGATGCCTCGGTTTCACCGAAGTATTTTCACCGTCAACGTTCATAAACCACGCGACAATTTATAATTTTATCGAATCATCTTCCCATTGACAGCGTCATGCTTGAAAACCACCAATAGAAGAAATAATGAAGCGTGTTTTCTTAAGAGAACACACCGACTTGAAGGCTAATAAGAGGGAACGTGCAGAACGTTTCAATATGATCACAATTTCAACTGACACCTATCGGCAACTTGCTGTACTCGTATTCACATCTCGTTTGTCTATATATTTTATTCAAACCCAAGATTAGTATACAGACTGTATACTAACCTTGATCCAAACCCTAGAAATTGATACTATTACAGAATTGCATTGTCGCAAAGTAAAAAAAAAATAATCTTGAAAATCAAAGTTTATTTTTAGAGTAACTCTATGGTTTTTATATTTCAAAATGATTCCCTAAAATCATGATTTACGGCAGTGATACGCAACGGTTTTACAGCGGGGCCACCAGGGGTCGCCTTCAGGAAATTATAATCTAGTCAAAGAAACAAATACCATCTTGGCGAGAACGTCTGCGGCCGTGAGTCGCATGTTAAATTAAAGGAGAGTGCAGGGGTTGGACAAAATAATGGAAACAGATCTGTTTGTGTACCTTAAAGAGCTGTTTCCAGTATTTTGTCCAACTCCTGCGTATAACATTCCGAGATTACCCAAATAGAATCCGAAAAGTCGTAAAAACGAAAATGAAAACTCGCGAAACACAAGTGCGATTTTTTTCTTCATTTTTTTCGCTTCGCGCTGAAACTATTTCCGTCTATGAGCACGGTCAACAACAACAACAGAAAAAAAAGACACTGTCCATGAAAAGTTTCGAAACACGAAAAAGGGGCAGGCCTCACATAACTCTATAATCATTCGAGTGAAAATAAAATACGTCCGAGCAAAATTAAAAATAAAAAAATAAGCATGAGAGCAAAAAAATTATAATTATTAAAATTGCACCTGTATTCCCCCCCCCCTCCCTGGGGGAAAAAGTTGCTTGGGAATGCCTGAGAAGTCATGGGATTCGATCACGTTTATCTAATACGAAATTTAAAAAAATCGCTAATAAATAATCGTGAAGTTCCACTTCCTAGCCGGGTGCGTTCATTTTTACAAGCAATGTCAGCTAAGAGCATCCAGCATTAGGCGCAAATTCCGACAAGATTTGTAACGCAGTCAGTGACTAAGCCGTAAAGTCAATGTCACGTTTTAAAAAATCGTAATTGGTATTTGGCGTGAATTTAATTATTTTTTCGTTATTCACGCTTCATTGCAATAAAAAATAATTTCATTTTGAATTCTGTAATTTCCAGGAGTATATTTTTTGCAAACAAGTAATTATAGTTAATGAAACCTTCAACAGACGCAGAACTTGTCCTTGTGGCAAAATTAATGTGTTGTTCATTAAATGGAATTTTCCAAGCCAGTTTTTGCTAACATACATCACTAATGAATTATTAATGTATTCGAATACGAATGTAATAGTCATTTATGGTTTTACTAATTGTGTTATTTTGAAAACAATGCCTTTTCATGTACAGCATAGAAATACGCCTAAACACATGTTGGGTAAATCTTGTCTATTCAAATTCGCGGAATCAACCGAAACAAAAAATTCGAATATTTCGTGGTTGCGTTATCTAATAGCTGGTGTACCCTCTCTCAAAATTCGCAGGCAATGCGAGGAGATCCTGGAATCGCGAACGTTCCCCAACGACCAGCTCAAAAAGCACTTTGAGAGTGGCGTCTTCATGGGCATCGGCGGATACAATCTGGTAAGAGGTCAAACGCAAATGCAAAGACGGTGTGACGTCAGCAGAAGGAGTAATTAAAATGGGAGAGACTCACCGGTTACGTCTTCTCTGGTCGTCTGGATTTAATCGATACACGTGAGGTTACACGTGATGTTGCACGTGATGTATCTCGTGATGTTACATCGATGCAAATCCTTTTATGTTCCGCAAACTTGAATCACCCACTGAAAATAAATAGTTGAGCTATTCTAACATCCTAAAAACAAAATACTGCACATAGAGAAAAACCGAAACATTAAGAAATGGCAGTTATAATAATTTCCTCTAAGTTTTCGCTGAACTAATTACACACTCGTCACTTAGCCGGTGACCAACAGTTTCAACTAAAGATACAGTACTAGATCCACTTCCAGTACTGTATCTAAAGCTTGTTAAGCCTTCTTATTTTGTTAATGTCTCTACATAATAAAATACTAAAGTTTATTTTTAATTGTTGCCGTTTTATCCTTGGTCACGGACCATTCATCTTCATATTTAGGCATACGGCTCCAACGTACTCTCCTTCATACTACGTACAATTGTTGCCGTCCCCAGCCTTGGTCTAGGCTTACTTATTTTATTTTGTTTCATCATACGGCTCCTAAAAACACTTTTTTTATTGTCAATTGTCAATGTTATCTTACCGGTATCATACCATCGTTTGAAAACCGAATCGACTTCGACCAAAAAACCAGATGCATGATAATTTAGCAGAAAAATATGAAAAGATATAAAAACGAAAAATGATATTGTAAAATTAATTTTCTGACTAGTTTCGGCCATTGCGTAGAAGTACTTTCCATCCAATTATGAAGTACCTGTGTTAATATTATTTTTTTCGGTTTAATTACAGCTGCTGTCGTCGCTTCCTAAACGTCTTCTCAAGTTGGTGGAGTTTGTTGGATTCTCCGGAAAGAGGGTAAGTCAATTATTCGAATCAACAAGTCTTCCTCCCATTATAAATATTACTTTTGCTGAACGAGCAACCCCGAAGTGGATAAATTAGAAGTTCATTTAAAACAAAAACAAATAACAGTTTTCCATAAAATAGGTAAAGCAAATACAAATAAAATAGATAATATTCTAAATTATTTTGAATATTATCTATTTTATTTGTATTTGGTAATAAATTAGATAAAATATATAATATTCGTTAAATTGTACCGAAATTACGTTTAAAATATTTTTGAATAATAATCTTACAATCTTAAAAATTAAATGAGAAATACTGATTAAAATCAATAAAATCAGTAAAATAAAGTCCGATAGATTCCCTTTAAAAAAATTTAATTGCCACGAAATTTTTTTTTAAATGATTAAAATAATTGATGAGTAAACTTGTGTACTTAAATGCAATCCAACTTAACGTTATTTCTGCGTTTTCGAACAGGAGTTGGGATTCCAGAAGCTGGAAGACGGTCGCAAACTTAAGGAGTACGCTCGCGGGCAAATATGCTCCCTGTTCATCATGGCCTACCACGGCTACGTTTCCTACTTTTTCGGTACGCACCCTATCAACCCATAGACCTTTAAGCGCTATTGACGAGCCTGACTCGTCCACGTTCACTGCGTGTGCATTAACACGGGAAATATAGGCATGTTCTTTCGCCTTCACAAATTCCATAGTGATTAATACAATGTCACAAATGCGAATCGGATTTGAATTTATCCATTGCGCTGTAGCTTGAACTTAAACGTGAGAGATGAGTCTCCCAAAATAAACGTATCGCTTAAACGGTTAATGAGCGACTCATGCTCCACAACATGGCAAAGGTTTAGTATAAGGCCTTGTTGGGTAAGGCGACGCTATCAGTTGGTTTAATTCGAATCCGGTCGATTTAAAAGCAAGTCGAAAGGCGGTATTAATCATTTGGTCAATTGTCATTCCAGTGAAGTTCGGATGGTCTGTGGGTGCTCAAAAGCTATTAGGTGCGGACAATGCAACGAGAGAATGAAATCAGTAATAGTACCGTTGCGCCTGCGACTAATTAATACGTCACTTGGTAAACATGATTTCATGTGTCATTTGAGCTTTTTAAAAGAAGAATAGGGAGTTTATTACAATGCTACTATTTATTTTAATGCAATTAGAGGTTTATTCAATGCTTTTGTGTATTTTGCAAATCGAGATCAAGTTGAAAGTTTAATGTCAGATTTTTCGATTAGTCTTGTATTGGGAGACGAGGAAAGGATTGAACAGTGCACACACTGCTTTTCTCTCACCAGATCTTTGTGCTTTCGGTGTGCCTGGTTGCGACATCCAATCATATTGCGCCCAGTCTCTGCCCCGGTCCGATCCATTCCGTCGTGCGTCAACTGTGGGGGAGTTAATTTCTTGTGCAGTGACATTCACGATATTGCGCATTTTGACTTATTCGTATGATAAATGGTTGTGCATGGCTGATAGGTGGTTGCCACCCCGTGTATTGGCTTATCGCAATCACATTGTGTGGTGCCATCTGGCGGAGAATGGCGTACAGGAGCAAATTCACGCCTTTGCTTTTCGCAAATTCACGCTTATCGAGATTATCATACTCTTGTGACTCCTATTTCTCAATATTTTCCATTGTGACACATCCACACTTTTTAACCGCGGGTCAGTGAAAGATGAGTTAAAATACCAAGAAATGAATGGTGAAATCGAAAATGCCTGCTTCGGCTGCATCATTAAAATATTTTTGAAAGTCTTCAGAGCAGTATAATGATGTTCTTTAAAGTATAGCTTGACGTGCGTATTGGTGATGTCACCACCCCAAAAGATCAAATATCACTTTCCCTATTCGATGCTGATGAGGTTTGCCTCTCGTCGAATTTCTTAAAAAAATTGCGCCATCTAGGGGAAATATTGGTATCCCATAATCTGTTTCCGAATTGCGAACTGTATTTGTGTGTGCGCGAACATTTTTCTCCGGGTGATTAGAATTTTTCCTCTGGTTGCCGAGGGACATGCCACCAGTTTTTGAGCTCTGTCTATAGCCGCAAAAGAGCGTGCACGCGTGTGTATGGGCACGCACCCGCTTTGGCAGTGTTACACTCCTTCGCTCACTCGTTTGGTGACAGAATCACGTAGGGCGAATGTTGGGACTCGTGGCTTAGTCTTATAGTCTTTATGGGTTTCCCGTTCCGTTAGCCGAACTGGTGCTGGATTGCCTTTCGCGATCAAGAAGAGCTCACGGCTCCGCAGTTGATTTCCTATGCAAAATGTCTAAAAGACACTGTCGATGGCTGGTGGCTACTAAGCAGATGGACTGACATTCCATTTCTAAATTTTGCAAAAGCGGTGCGGGGTAAAAATGTGAAAGTAAAAATAGCTTCAAATATATTTAGGCGCATTTCAAATTTATATTTTTTAAGTGAAATTTATTTTGATTTATTATTCCAATCAGTGTTTGAATATAAAAAATGGAATTTTTGTTTTCATAATTTCTTGTGGCGATTCTCAAATTCATTCCAATAAACATATCATTATGATAAGAAAATAATTTCAAGATTGAGTACTAAAAGTAGTGAGAGTATCTAAAATAAAAATAAAAATATAATGCTACTAAAATAAACAGATTCGGACAGACGCTTTTATATTGTGCTTTTATATTCACTATTGTGTTAAGAGGTTCTTTCAGGCTCATTGTGGGCTCAGTACTTGCGTCGCCTCGTTTTCTAACCACGATCGACGTGTCGTTTGCATTGCTTTTCGCATTTTGAGTTGTCACACGGGGTCGCACACGCAACATTGAAATAGACTTTTTGGAAATCCACGAAATGCGCCAGCGAGCGGCGAAATTATTACAATCGTATCGTGTTCTGAATTTTTTAACAACACGCACCCTGTTGTGTGTGTATACGTGGTGTGTACGCGCAGGATGGCAGCCATGCTGTCGAATGGATACCGGTGTCAATAGCATTAGGTTGCGCTATGCGTGACGTGTTTTCACGAATCTCTCTCCATATGTACGTACGTATGTACATATGCATTTTCGATTTCTGATACCAGTAAAAAATTCATCTTCACGATATTAGGTCATTAGGCGCAGGGGTGTTGCGACCGGCGATACATTTGCGCATGCGCCGCAGCGCCCTCGGTTAAGTGCAGTCAATCTCGGCGAACATTGTAAACAAGAGTGGTCCAACTAAGTATGACCATGAGCAGCACCTATCCAATTGGCTGTCGAGCTATTTTGGAACACTGGCCATGTCTACTTCAAGTTGGACCGCGGTGTGACCATTGATTTTTGATTTTTATCGAGCCGAATGTCCCCACTAAAACCCATTTGCGCAGAAAACTTTTCATCTTTTGTAGAGTACACTATACATGGTAATAGTATGACTTATGGCCGCATTTGTTTTGGCACCCTGTACGTGCTCAACGGCATTCAAGTGTCAGTCACTCCAACTGTTTTTTTTTTAAATAGGATCCAGCTTCCATACTTGCATTAACAATGCGTAAAGCTAGAGTAATATACTTTTCTTTACAACGATTGATGTATCATTGTATCCAGAGTGAATAATATTGATTCTGGAGTATTTCAATAGACGAATCTTATGTCATCACCTTGGTCCTTGGTTCGTTCTGGTCTTAGGACATGGTTCTAGTCTTGTGTACTGGACCATACCTGGTATGTACGTATTTGTGGTGAGACTTGAGTAAAACTGGGTAGAAACGTCAGATGCTAATATGTCTGATTAAATAATTGTAAAACATAAACGCTATTCGTTGAATCGAAATGATTAAAATATGAACGAGATCACTACACAAGTGAAATGATAAACAAAACGATGTTGTTGATGTAAAGGGTTTTATTAGAACACCTTGTTTTGCATAAAAATATATAATTATTACATGTGGAGCCGTGGAACAACATGTATTTACTTTGGACCTGGTCCTCGGTGACATGCTATCTAGGAAGCAAGCGGCAATCTTGCTTTCTAGATAACATGTCGCCATATTGAAACCATGCCACCTAGAAAGCTAGATTGCCGCTTGTTTTCTAGGTGGCATGCCTTAGATCCAAAGAATATAGGCATGTGTAGTTCCACGGCTCATTAATACTGTTCATATGTTGTCTTACAAATCGAGTGATTGCGTCAACATAGTTTTTTGTTTATCATTTCGCTTGTGTAGTGATCTCGTTCATTTTATGATCGGTTCTGTAACGAAGTGTTTTAACTTATCTTATTTTTTATGAACATTTGGTTGATTCGTAAATACGAGCATGTAGAATTTATTTCTACGAAGATACTTCTCAAAGTCGGACTAGTTGCAATAAAATCACTGTTGGGTTTTTTTTTACACAAAACAGCGGTGCAGGAAAAAGTTATTGAACATTTTGTTTTGCCAAAAAATATCTTTAAAAAAGCAAGTCTTACGAAAAATACAGCACAGTTCTGTTAAACCTATATTAGCTATACGAACAAATTAAAGGGAGCAGCTGCACTGGCCCAGCACACAGATGCTTAATTTCGCGGCACCTTTCGCTAATGTCCGCCACAAATCCTACTTTTTTATTGGAAATTGAAGAGAAAACTTTTACCCCAGCTAATTTCTATCAAAAAATGAACTTGGTCACCAGAGCAAAAGACTAAAAAGAATTCTCGTCATTTCACCAGCATGTGGACAATTTTTCCAAAGGTTTTCGTTATTTTTTATATTAAAGTATTGGTGTAAAATCCGGTTGGAAACGTTTATGAGCCAGGTTGTGCAAATGTTGCAGGCACGATTTTATTTTTACTTCCAACTTTTATTAAAAGTAAGTGTAGCTTGTTCTGAGTATTGAATTTTTTGTGGTTAAGGGTTCAGCGGTTAAGGGTTCGTCTAATTCTCTTCGTTTTTAGTGCTGTGGGGGGGGGGGCAAGAATGCAGCTCAACGTAACAAAAGAATAACCACAATTCCTAAAGAAAAATGTTCACTGGAGATGTTTTTCGATATTCTGAAAATTGATCGCGTATATTCAATGAATAGAGCTGGTTGAAGTTCTGGCTTCGTTCCAGATAGATCGGCTCCACTCTATTGTTTTCGTGAAGAATCTATGCTCGCGCCGAACGCTCGAGTTTGTTTAAACAGCGTTTTGTGCTTTATTATGAAACGTGCCTTGAATTTAGCAAAACCATCAGAGCTACCCGGCTAAAAACGACAAGCGCTATTTTTCTCCATGTTGATATTCATGGTACACCACCATCCCATCATTCTTATTTCTGTTCTCATTTTATAAATGCATTGTGTGGTCGTGACGGTGATGCTTCCAGACTTAAGACTTTTTTACCCCCACCCTCCCCTTCCTTCAAAACATTGCACAATGCAATTTTTGCACTACAGCATTCATTAAATTTAGATTTATTGCCCACCGTGAGATTCGGCATTACTGCCTAGCTTGATTGCTTCAACTCGGATGTTTTTTACTGGAGGCTGGAACATCTCTTTTGTCAGAGAATTAACTGTTCATCCATTTTTGTCTTTAGAGAAAATTGCTTGTCTCCCGAAAATTATAACGGTCAAAATGAATGAGAACATGTTCCGGTTTCTGTAAACGAGACAGTTAAAGATGATTGTATTGTTTCCTAAGGGCGATATGGCAAATTTCTGTGAGACGTGGTGATTGTTTTTAACGAGCATTGACTTTAATAAAATAGAAAAAAAATTCTGCATTCGAATTACGAATGTACTCCTGTAATTGGTGGATAAAAGTGTTCACTAACCCTCTTTGATTAACTAGTTGGTTAATTTTATTTGTTTATTCGAATTACTACTAGATAGACTATCCCTTGAGCTATTATTGCTTTTATTTTTTGCGATAAAAGTGCAAATATTATTATTCTACGAGGTGTGTTATTTGTACCGAGAAGAAATTTCTATCACGGCAACTTACATTTGCTAAACAAGAATGGTGGGACAAATGGCCTCGGGTTACGTATCGCGGCCTATGGTGTGTCTACGCTGCCAAGAAATGGCGACGACTGAAGTTAACCACAGACGACGGTAAACCCCAACTGTGATAAATGTGTCTGCGGGCAATTCCACAATTGTGCGGATAGGTGATCTTTTTCCTGTGAACATTTCTGGTCGATTTGCGACCACTGCGACAAAGTGCATGTAGATTATCTTTAGGATAATATACTAGTTTCTCGTTTTGCCTTAAACGTGCCTAGGATCTTCTTGTCTTGATCAAGGTAACCCTTCACTATTTCGTTGTTGTTTTTTTTTCCACAGTGTGGCGCTCCCACGTTCTTCTCTGGTGGAACCTGCCAAAGCCACCCAATGTCGAACGCCTTATGTCGGATACTTACTTGTCAAAACAGACTGAGACTTTTCTTTTAATCACCGTAGTGCCTAGTGCACTACAGGATTACTGCACCCCCGTGTCTCTATGGAGATATATGCGAGTCAATAAGTGAGACTTAGCAAGTCTATGATTTGTGTCCGAGCTTAAGTGAGAATTTTTCAGAGGCATTCATTTCAACCTTATATTTGAAGGATTAAAGCCACAATTGTTTAACTCAATTTTTTTTAGAATTTCAAATTAGAATCCAATTATGGAATGCAAATGAGTAGGCAAAAAAATATCAGTATACCGCCGGCTGAAACTGATGATTAAATTCAATTAGATAATGAATTTAATTTT
>JAUJYS010005221.1:0-11228 GCA_033995665.1 Melogona broelemanni
GCTTCCATTAGGGAGTCCAGAGCTTAGGGGTGGATCCTGCAGTCTGGCTATTCCAGCTGCATCCCTCTTCCCAGCCCCTCACATAATCTCTATAGAGATTCGAGGGTGCAGTAATCCTGTAGTGCACTAGGCGCTACGGTAATAAAAAAAAAAAGAAAAAAAAAAAAAAGACTCGCGGCAAAAATATATTTGTGAACTTGTTTGCTCCCACTACACCAATTCCGTGCAGAGAGACAAGCCGTATGGAATGAAGCGCCACGTGACAAAAGGGAGGACATTGAAAAAGATAGATGGGGTCGTTTCACATTACACAATGTTCAAAAAGAGTGTCTCTCTCTCTCCTCCCCTCCATCTCTCGTGTGTAGTGAGCATTTATCAATGACGAAATGCTCTTCTTAAAGAAGGCACCATCATCCATAGGCCTAATCGAATACAGTGAATACCACAAATTTTAATATTCGCAATGACAAAGACTGTAATCCGAAAACTATTTAAATGGGGGGAAGATGGACAAGAAACTGCTATTAAATTCGAAAAGTGGATATTACAAATGTAATTACAAAATATGCCCGCATGCAGCCCCCTTTTTTTGGGGGGGGGGGGATATATCGATAAAAAATATTTGCCACTGTTATCCAGCCCTGAAAATTCAAAATGAATCATGCAACGTTTCAGTTTCACGTGATCTAATTCAATCGCCGTTTCTTTAGCCAAATATGACGGACCAAAGGTTTACGCAAGAACACACCTTTTTGAATCTGCATTACCGGTACCTATTTAGCAGTGCGGTCGTCCGCCAGTGTCTCTGCGGTCGTCGATGACTCGAGACCACGAACGTTGATGGCGAAGAAGAGTGGTAGTGAGCTGGGTTGAACGGGGTGGGGTGGGGATGGGGGGTCCGTGGCCATGCGGCCAGGACTCGCATTAACATCACGCGGCGAACGAGATGGAGGCTCATCCATTTTCGCCGAGAGTTGTCATCCGCGCGTTTATGGCGTCGGTTCGCCATTGACGCAACGTGTGCTGCCAGGGGGAGGGAGAGAGGTGGAGGTGGGTGGGAGAGTGGACTTCTCAGGTACATATACCTCGGCGGGTGCATTATGAGGGGATGCGGCGAAGCCTGGTGCCGCCCCACCGAGACCTGATGGCAGAAATGATGGCGTGGCGAGTGGGGAATACAAATGCGATCGGTCCATCACGTGCCGCGCGCTGCTGGCCCGGGGGAGGGTGGCCGCGTCCACCATTTTGGCACCGCTCGTCCGTCTCCGCTCTCCCTCCCCGCCACCCACCGCCACAGCGCCATCTAGCAGCTCCCGCGTGGTCACCGCCAGACAGACCCATCCTTTATTTTGGCCTAGGGTCGCGCCACGTACCAAACACGTGCGCCGTTAGTTTTATTCCCGTATCGCCTACGCCCCCTACCCCCAACCGACCCCTCCGAGCGCGCAATAAACTCATTAGTTAAAAAAGTTGGACATGCGTGGAAAATGTATTTGCTTCGATTGTCTCGTCTATATGTACTTAGATCGCACGTTAATGTAATATTCAGGCGTCTATACGATCGTCTGCACCACATTAACAATATTTCGTCCTGCCTCCAGACAGGGGCAAACACACACACACACGCTCAAATGGGATTTCGTTTATTGATGGACAAGGACGGTTGGTTAATGCCACATTGAGCACGGATTATTTCAATTAACCGCCTTGTCGCGTGTGAATGCAAATGTGGTGGCATGACAAATGAATGGGGAAAGCGTTGAAACTGGTGTCCCCGCGTGATAAATATTCTCGTCTCTGTACATGTTCTCTGTATACATGCAATGCTTGAATCGTAAGGACTTGGAATTACTTTTTCTATGTGCAAAGCCGACCTTACACTGAACTTAGGTGTAACTTGAACTAAAGTTAAATGCTGGAAGCGTAACATGTTGTGTATAGCTATAAAATAAATCAAAATAAGACCACAGAATTAAATTACTCAAACTTACGTGTTTACAAATTTAAATATGAATGACGAGAGTGAAAAATGGTTATTAAATACTTTATGGGTTTACGGAACATACAATTAAAATTGAAAACCTGGATATTGAACTCGGAAGGCAATATCAAATATGAATGAGATTGACATCAGGTGATAAAGGATAAAAAGGGTTTCCAAAATCGTGTTTCACCACCCACAGGTAGGAAGAAAAACGCAACACCCAGCCGCGCACACGCACCCACATCATAAAAACAAAGCACTTGACCGTGTCCTCCTATCGGCCGGTCATACTCCCGACTCCTCATCCACGACCACGTCGTCACGGCAGAAGACGCGCTCTAACGCACTTGTGCACCTAGGTGCACCACAGTGACACGGCCACTTGGATGGCCTCCCAGTGGCGTGGGTGACGAGGGTGCGCTGAGGGTGGTAGAGAGGATGGTGGCGGCGCTCTCGTACATGTATGCACGGACACGCACAGGCGGGGATGCCCGAGTAGCCAGGCGGCGCTGCAAACGTCAAACATGCAACCGCACCTTCCACGCTCATTCAGAAGCTGTTGTCGGTTCGTCCCCTCTCCCACCCCCCTCCTACAAGTGTTGGGTACGTTCCTTTTGAAAAGGAACCCGTTCCTCCATAAAGAAAAGTATTTGGTTTCGAAGAATCAAACGTTCCTCGGATAAGGCATATATTTCTCCAAACGAGCCGTTCCTTTGCCGTTCCTTTGCCGTTCCTTTGCCGTTTCTACCAACCCTGCCTCCTACCACCACCTTGCTTTATAGTCGTGGCCGGCATCTATAGGTGGGCGGATGCTGTCGGTCGTCTTCACCCCCAACCACGACGATCCCGCTGTCTTTAATAATAATTATTTTCATCCTGAACGAATTTTCGTGCCAGAGCCACTTGCCTGCTCGTTGGCTGCGATGGGACGCACCCCTCGCTCGCCTACCTTTTCTCCGTCCACCCCCCCCCCCTCCCCTGCGGTTATGTTATTTTTTTCCTGCCAGAGGGTCGTGGGTCACCTTTGATGCCATCGAGAGTCACAGGCAGTCTCGATGTTGCACCTGCGTGTGAAACGGGGAACGAAGGACAACAACCGGCTGAGTCGGCAATCCGAATTAAGTGTGACGCAACGATTAGTAGGGGGTGTCATAAATGGCGTTGCCAAATTAATATTGCCTGCTGTGAGACGATTGACAAGCTAGTGATCGGCCGATTTACCTATAGCTGACACAGAGACGCTTTCACAAAACCCTTGTCGAAGCTCTTTTTGATAAAGCGTGCTCAACATGTTTGACCTGTGCCTGGCATATTTGGCTTTCGAGATCGCAGGCGCTGCTCACGTTGCCGAAAGATAACGCACAATCTCCAGCATATTTGAAATTCAATTGAAATTCAATCGATTGCATAAAATAAGTTATGAATCAGCGACTTATTTCATTTCATTTGACATTTCAAATTGTTGGGCGCAGATAAGATGGTCGAATACCACTGGAGAACGCAGATACAGGGAATATTATGGACAATATCTAGGAGCACCTCGCTCAAGTACACTCAAGTAGTGCATGCTTGGCCATTTCGACAGAGCAATAAATTGAATCGCTTCTCGAAATAAACTCCGCATCCCCCACCTACATCCAAAACGCCACTCGAACGTATTTTATTATATTTGTTCGACTTAACATATACAGCCGATCAGTATTCATGAGTCTCTGCTCAATTAAATGACAATCATGCTTCAATTTCCACGAGACAACCCCCACGGCCATCAAACGATACGTATGCATGTACGTACAGGGGCTGAACAAAATAATGGAAACATATCTGTTCGCGTACCTTAGAGACCTGTTTCCAATATTTTGGCCAACCCCTGTATGGGCGGAAGACCTATAATTATATTGTAATTCGGAGCGTCGTCGAGTAAATACTGTATACTGATGCGAGTCCAATATAATTGAGCCGACCCACTCTTATGTACACACACACACTCAAATACAAACATTCAATGGGGTGAGATGATGATAATAATAACACGGCTTTGGAGCGTATTGTAGCTGCTGTACAGGGGGATGCATAAATCGTGTTTTGTCTGACGTGTGCAGCGTCCGGTGCAAGATTTATTGCAATGAGAAGATGACCTATAGGCGCGCGCAGGGACATGTGAAACACTTTGTTCTACATGAAATTAAGTACTCGATCCGAGAGGAAGGTGGAGTCGGGGAGGGTGGAGGGTGGGGGCAACTAATTATCAATTGTTTCCAAGTACCTGTTTATTGTTACAGCTTCAATCTGCGCTGGAGAGAACAGGTGTCACAAAATAATAGTGAATCAGTTGTTTTTTTAAGTCTGAATACCTTTAGAGTTTATCGTTAATTTTCCTTCTCATTCTGTTTCGAATAAATAAGACGATTTATAAATGCCAGAAACGAATCAGATCTGGCGAATTTTGCAGTTTTACAGGTATTTAATTATTGAGACCGCATCATACAATTTCTACTATTATTTTATCAAGTGTATCTCATATAAAGAAAAATAATTTAATACTTGTTACGATGTATCGTTATTTATGTATTTTTTTAATCACCGTTGTGCCTAGTGCACTACAGGAGTACTTCAACCTCATGTCTCCATGGAGATGTGCGAGGGGCAGAGAAGGGAATGGATGGGGAATGGCAGCTGGAGTAGCCATGCTGCAGGATCCACCCCTAAGCTCTGTACTCCCTCCTAATGAAAGCTCAGGGGTGACACCAGTACCACAGGTTTGATTAAACGAAAGCTTGCGTCGGGAATCGAACCCGGGACCACCCGCTCAGTAGAATGTGACCATACGCACTAAGCCACTGGAGCCGACTTTTTGGCAGAACACAATAATTATTGTGTGTCCACTAGGCTGTCCATGTAATTAATCCGGACGTGTATTTGTATAATCGCTAGTGTTTGTATTTGTACTACGAGGGAGATCGACATTTGGCACCCATGCCAGTGCATTTATTTCTGTTTGTTCGTTCGAATTTTATGTCTTCCGTCGGGAGTAGGCACAACAGCGAGAACAATGGAAAAGGCAGACAGCCAGACAGACACCGCCACCGCCCGAAGGTGTCGTAACTGCGCCACCAAGCACCATCCACACACGGTCCTGCGCGGACCGCATCCGAACCCTATTCCACGATTGGTCGCCGTCGCGACTCGCTCGCGCAGGACAACCGCTCTGATTGGTCGGCGGTGGAGACGTAGAACGGGTCGGGGGAATTATAATGATGATGATGATGACATGCAATCGAGCCACCAATTTACAGGTACGGCCTATAATGTCATGGCTCTTGTACATCACGCGCAACATGCTTTATGGTGGTTTCATCGGCAGAGGGTTTGCATCATTGTTGGATACGGTGGCGCTAAAAAGACAGGATGTGTTTATGCGTGACTGTGCGCTGTGGTCGCCCATCTATATTGCCAGGGTGCGACAAAATGCCCATCACCCCCCCCCCCTTTTCCCCAGCATGCATCGCGCCGCTACCATTTTAGGAGAGTCAGGTTTGGGCCGGACTTCCATTGCATTCGTTGTGCCAGCCCTAGTTGCCGAAACAACTAGGGCTGGCACAACGGAACAAAATGTGAAATGTTGTCGCCTTTGGGGAATGGAAGGCATCGTTGTTGCGCGTGAAACAGTTGACCCTCTCTTCCATTTACTCCGGTCGTTTCAAATTTATATTTTCTAAACTTGCTGGTGGCTCCATCTATGTTCAGGTGAAAATTTCGGAATGCGTTATTGGATTGACCTTCGCACTCTGACCACATAGTAAAAAAACATCATCACGATTTTCATTTGAAAACAGTTTTTTTTTTTGTTAATTTCCTTGTCGACTGGTGCTTACCGACAGATGGGAAATATTGATTAGCAATTTGTGTGTCAAAAGTGCTGAAAACGCCGGTCACGATTTACGCCATGCGGTTTCGTGTCGGGCAAAATATTGATGTCTCGATTTTGTGATCGAGCAAATTCTGAGGCGAAAATTGACGTCTTTCTTGGCTACTCATGTGGTTCGTGTTCACGGATAGAAGGATTGTGGGTTCGAGTCCTTGATGTGGTATGACCCTGGATATCCAAGAAGCTGATTGACCTCTGACCAAAAATGTATATAAAACAATTACTGGCAAAGCATCTGGTGATCAACACTTAACAATTTATGTGTATTCAAACCAAGGACAAAAGACAATTGTTTTAGAATTGCATGATTTGTTTTCGTATAGAGCGTTAGCTGCATTGTAATATCCAATGAGTTAGTGTTTGGTTTGGCTATTGTGGTTGCACATCTTGCCTCATTGGCGCTGTCCTCTTTATATTTTTTTTAATCTCTACGAGTTGCCCCTATGTCATCGGCAGTAAAAAAATCCAGTTTGTTTCTCAATTTCTTTTTCGTTCGTTTTCGAGCGCGCACGGTGAATTGCTAATTAAAGTCCGGTCGCTTCACAGCAGTAGCCACAAAAAAACAACTTGACCTTCTTCGTAAGCTCCCCCACCCTCACCTCCCACCCACCATCTTGGCGCTTCTTCTTTCACAACATGGCCATGTCTTGAAAATATGAAATTTGATAGATGCCGTCCACAGTTGAATTTTTGCAGTGCGCGAATAAGCTGGACAGGAAACAAAGAATAGAAAAAGCATTTGACAACTGGGGGCATAACTGCAAAAAACAATTAAAAATAACTAAAATCTTGCTCTAATAATATCGCGAGAAAAATAAAGTTTTTCTTCTTTTCAAACTGATTATTGACGAAGCGAAAGCGTGTCAAAATTCGCATGCGCGCCACCTAGTGATCAACCACAGTCCCCGTACGTGCAAATTATTTAGCATGCTTCTGTGTTTCACTTTGCAACGAAACGTCCTCTTTCATACCTCCTAATATCTATTTTCTGTACATCACCTAGTTCATCGGTTTGGCAACAACAACTGAAAGTCGAGCGATGACAGCGCATCTCTCGGCGAGAAAACGCCCTAAAAAAAAACCTGTAGCATCGTCCCTCCATAGACCATAGCTACCAGCAACACATGAACCAAGCATTAATCACGAACGATTTAAGAAATAAGTGGTCTGTTAATGTAGGCTCGTTTCCCTGTATGTTTTCACATATAATAGAAAACCCAACTCCTCTACTAACTGCTGACGCTAAATAAATGGTCCCCGCGAATTTTGTTTCCTCCACACAATGTGACTGCGGTGATGGTGGTGGTGGTGAGTGTGGAATCTGAATGAGTGAGAACGCGCGAAAAGGCGGACTCCATTAAAAATGGGGCACCGTACTTGTTGTATACACGTGTGGCTCTAGTCAACACACGCTCTCGTATTCGACTGCGTGTTCCGCGCGCTAAATAGACATAATTAAACACGCACGTTGCACGTAAGCTACCAAATTAAAGGGAACTGGTGGAGGGGGGTGGGTGGGTGTAGGTGGAAAGGGGGCACTGCGGTTAGGTGTGCGCGTATGGGGGTGGTGGGGATATGCCTGGAGCCCTTTGCTACGTGGCAGCTGCTCCGCTAGGCCTCTCTCTCTCGTCAACTCACAATGGACGCCATCACATAACCTCCTAAGACCACCAGTATACGTAAGTTCACTTTGAAAATAAACTTGAGAAAAACCGATTAAAAATGTAAATAAAATCAGTGGCATGAAAACCGATAGACACTTTTAATTTGTGAGGTACAGAGTAGAAAAAATACTAGTTTTGGGGTGAATGACTTTCATAAAGTCAATTTGTTTGGGATGGGAAAAATAGTCCAGAAGGGAAAAAGTAGCGTTGTTCAATTTTAAATCAAATTGAGTTGAAAAAGTGAATGGGTGGAAACAAATATTTATCTGCTATTTCAAACCTGATATTTGATATTTCAAAACAACGTACTCTATAGCAAAATTACGTCTCTAAGTTTGTGGTGCGTTTTAAATAACTGCAATTTTTTTATTCCATTTGGACTTTTTGATACCAGAATTTTGAAGAACAAAATGCCAAAGATGGTTCGCAGTATCTTGTCTGGTTAGTTTGCAGCGGCGCCGTATGGTCACTGAAGAAAAAGAAACGACGGTTGAACCCTGACTAAAGAAAGAGGGAATGGAGAGATTTGTAGTAGGGGGGAATGAGGAGGCAGTCCCTCTCTTTCTCTACCTGAGTTGATGCGCTTTGGCTCGCTCGATCGGTATCTGGGCACACTGGGTGCACAAAATGACACGTCAGCAAAGCGTAGCACCCCAGCGCATTATGCCGGGGCTCGATGAAAGAGCGTGCATAATTGTCCCTGTCATTTCGAGTGTGTGAGATTAACAACAATAACAACAACAATGGCCGACTGAATTGTGGTGTCCAAAAAGCTGACTTTGGTCGCGCTTCGTTGCCTACTACAGCGCTGGGGAGGTGGTAAAAAATCAGCGCAAGAAACGTGGAGAGGATGTGGGAGGGGGTGGGAGGGGTGTAGGGTGGTGGTGGTGGGGATGGGATAATAGGGAGAGGTGCTGAGAGCTAGAGCACATTTTTATACTCGTGAACGAGAGGTGATCTGTCTTTTTACCTACCTGGAAAACGAATTTCGTTCATGCACTCTGAAGACTGTCTGGTTGGGAGCACTGACTACTGTGACTCATGGGACACGGTAGTCCCGGGTTCAATTCCCCATACGGGTAATTGTTTTTAAGTCTTCTGAGCGTGACCCTCAGTACGATCTACGACCAGGATGAAGTACGACCCGTCTGACCCAGTCGGTATTGTAACCAACTGAGGCGCGGGTGATCCCGGGTTCGATTCCCGGCGCAAGCTCTCATTTATTCGATCCAGGTGTACTGGTAAAGATGTGTCCCTCACATATTGCCACAGCAACACGAGCGGTACAGAATTTCCTGTAGTGCTATTCACTACTATGGTCTATAAAAATAAAATTATAAAACAATTTGCGCAATCATGAATGCAGCACCGCATCCAATGGGGTTTCAGAGTCGGTGTCAACAATGCGTTTTTGGTTTTTGTTGACATTTGTTTTCTCTCTTTTGGGACACATTTGGGACTTTGCAGAGGCACCAAAGGCACCGATGCGCATAACTCGAACACGCTCAGATGATGCAGAGGAAAACTAAAAAAAACAACACCAGAATATGAAATCCTTCGAGGACAGGTGAAATGTCGATGGCCTCGTGAGATCGCCACATCGCGAAATTGTAAAAAAAATCACCGTTTTTCTCGCGTTGTCGTTTCGTTGCCGACTGTTTTCCTCAAAAATATTTTACTCGCGTCATCTGGTACCACAGCCACAACCGCCGCCAACACTGCCAACCACCACCACGCGTCTCGTCTGAATGCGTGTGATTTCCGAACTTTCTTGTCCTAATTTCGTACACTGCTACTATTATGATTAAAACTATAGCACTACTTCCTCCCCAGTGTTGGGTAGGAACGGAACGGAAAAGTTCCATTTCTAGGAACTGGTTCGGTTTTTTGAGGAACGGAGGAACGCTTAGGTTTCTTTTAATTTTTGAGGAACTGGAACGGGAGCTGGTTCTTTTTTTTTTCTGAGTAACTGGAACGGGGGTTCCTTTTCTGTGACAGGGGTTTCTTTTGCCTTAACCTTCAATTTTCTACGAGTACGTCCCGTTGCGGATGACATGGCGACCATCTTGATTCTTGACAGGACACGCAAGAGACGAATTTGAGGGTGGGGGTCACCGAAAAAAGAATCAGGTTAGCGTGAGTCTCCCTCCAACTAACTACCCAAGTCAGGATCACGCTAATCGTTCCGTGAGTCGTGGTGGGAATCTTTTCTTCGTGTTGTCCTCGACGGGGAAAAATGCTCTATATCCGGTCAAAGTCAAACCGGCCACACACACATCACGGTGACCAACACGCACACCCCACCAACAATCTGACATTCGCGAGACGAAAATGTTTGTTGTGTGTGTACGTGTGTGTGTGCAAACAAGGAAAAAAACGCCATGCCCGGCTAAAAAAAATTGTCCTTTCTTAAAATCGAAATTATAGTTATTTTCTTTTTAAATTGAAAGTGCGTTGCGCATGATCGGCAGAAAAACTTCCTCTCTCCCCAGTCGCCGCGACACACAAAATTACTCCAATCTCACGGCCGGATAGCGCCAGCGCCATGGAAACATGTCACTCGTTCGTGCTGTGCTGTTCTGGTTCCACGGGGTTGGCGCTCAGTGGCGGCCATCTTGGATTTGGCGGACGCACGGACATGGTCTCTGGCGTTGCTGTGGCTCTGCGTGCTCTGTCCCCATTATTCGTGGACGACGAGAAAACAAGCGAGACATTTTATTAGTCGGCGTGCCTGCGTCTACTCTAATAATCGATGTGACATTTAAGTGGTTGCTGTCTGCGATTACGATATAAATGTGGGATCGCGTTCCCCGTTGAAATGCGCAGCGCGACGTTTATTTGGACGTCTGACATGTGGTTATGCGTGCACCAGAGTGGATCGGTTCCATGTGTTAACCGCGATTGTATCGAAAGTTCGAAGGCAGAAGGAAGTGTCAACAAGGGGACAGCCTCACTTGTGTAGCCACTCGCGGGTGCTTGCTACGCTCTCGAAGGGACACTAATGGGAGCAAAAGAAGTTTACGGTTATAATTCATTTCTATAAGCAATAAATTAATCTTCAAAATGATCCAAACAAAATTAAAAAGTTTGTGGTGAATGAAAATACAACATGTCTCTCATTTGTCTCTCGTAGCTCCTTCCTCGTCCTTACCACGCTTGGCTTTCAGACGTTTAATCGTAAAATGCTTTTGCTACCATTAGTGTCCCTTCGAGAGCAGAGGCAAACACCCGCGAGTGCACACTACACACAAACACACAAGTGACGCTGTCCTCTGGTTGACACTCCCTTCTGCCTTCGATCTTTTCACCAGCGACGTAGTCACGGGCTACCCAGTAAATTGAGAGGAGAGCCGATGTCGAATGTCGCGAGGTTTTACTTCGACCTCGCCGCGATTTATTTCGTAAAGGAAATTTCGGGTCGCGGCCTGCAATCAATCATAGAGACATGGTAGGCACAACCGGGGTGGGAAGTGGGGGTACCTCGCTCTTTTTTGCGCCGGAAATTCGGAATCGACATTGCCGCTCTGTGGTTCATTAAGATGTCTATGCACCGACTAAAAACGGATATCTCGACATGTCCATCAACAATGTGCGGACTGCGTGTTTGTGGGTAAACATGTTTGGACTTTGTCGCAAAATCATTCTGGGGGGG
>JAUJYS010005222.1:0-11228 GCA_033995665.1 Melogona broelemanni
GTTGTCGCGAAAAGCGGTAGACCGTATTTTCCGCTCGCTCGTCAGAGAAAATGTTCGCGTAAAGTGTAATTCAGCCAAAAAAAATGAACATGTACTTTCGAACTAATTGTAATTCGCGTCAGCAAAGGTCAACTTTGGTAATTTAAAATTTGTTAGGAGATTTACAAAAAAGTTTATAACGGTTGATCAATCACTACGCGCCACTGCAACTATTGAGGTTAATTAACTTAAAGATTGTTCAGTTAAGTGGCCTGATAAGCTAACATTCAGAGCGCTGAAAAAATTGTAAACAAATGATGACCATTCTATGTGTATGCTAAATACAGTCGATCCTTTGATAGCCCGAGCTTACTAAGCCATCGATTGAAAAGTATTCGCCTATATTTCGCTACCTGAACTGATGTCACATTTACCCTGCAAATGAACTCTACAGTAATGTTACAGAAACGCTACGCATACATGTACGCAGCAATCGATACATGTAGTTCTATGGCCGCATTGCATTGGCCATTCGTCTGTTTTAACAGAAATTCGAAGAGAAGTTTTAGATTAAACAAATAGTTCCAGACTTGAGGGTTACCACTTTGCTTCCCCTAATGTATGATGAGAAGCTACTTTACAATCAAGAGGTAAGGACTGGAAGGCAACGAATTGCGATCAAGGTTGGTACAGAACAAAAATATATTAGGCCCAAACGAGGCCTATATAAAACCTTCTTTTTCACATCCAATAAAAATACAAATACTCACAGAAGCCGCGCTAAACAGTCCTAGAACTGCTCCCATTTTCGATTATCTTCTTGCTTTCCACAAAAATTAAACGAAACCCGTGGAACACGTTATTTTTTTAAGCAACAATTCTACCACTTTTTCGCAATCAACAATGGACGGGTGACACATAAAAAACAATACATATGTAGTTTGAATGGCAATTGGGAATCGGGGCGTTTGTTTCTACGTGTTCAAAATGAAATAGGGTTTCTACTAATAAAGAAGGTTTTATACTGGTGGAAAACAAGACAAACGCACCCGAATGTCGATTGCCTTGGAAGCGGCAATAGAAAAGCGGATATTCAACATTCATGTGATCGTGACGTCACACCAAAAGTGTCCACACGAAACCCTCTATTACGAAGGCCTTGCTTTTTCGTTGCAAAAATAGGAAATTGTATCTGTCGGCCTAAGGCCCTGGGTAATTTCCCTGGCAGTGAAACAAGCACTTGAGGTCAGTTAAAAGATGGCAACACCTGACTACGACGGCCACTTCCTTTTTGCGTCGTTTGATTCTTTAATTTTTAAAAGCGAGAACTGATTTTATTTTTCTTGTCAGTTGTGTTTTTGTTTACCATGAGCGAGCATTTGAAAAAACTTCCGCCTAGGCCGCAGAAGTTGAGGGGCCTCGAAATATTATTTGCACTCGAGCCTCCTAACAAACCAACTGATGTCATCGTGATGACAGTGCACTGGCGTTTGATCACTGAAGGATTTTTCTGCCTTGGAACGGACGATGGAACGGAAATACCCCAGGTAATTATATGGCTCATGGTCCACGGCCCAGATTCTGGTTTTGCTTCGGCGCTGTTCCGGACCTTGTCAATGACCTTCAGCTCACCCTTACCAAATTTTCCTTCTTCAATCGCACCATCCCTGAATGGAACGCCCCAAATAACACAAATTCTTATCTAAGAGAAAAAGGCCAGGAAGAGGACACTCGTTCAAACTAAAAAAAAAGCCATTCGCTAGAAGCAATTATACTAAGTTCTCATTTTTCTCCAGAAGCATCACAGACTGGAATAGTTTCCCCCAATGTGCTACGGCCCCCCATTATTTATTGCCACCCCATTATGCTACGGCGTGGCAATTATCCCATCTAAATCTAAATCTAAAGACTTAGTGCAAGCCCCTCCCTAACCTCCTTTAAGTCCCGCCAACTGACCTACCGAAAGTGGCCCACCTGCAACAAAGTTCACTAATAACCTTCTCTTCAATAACAAATTCCCTTTTCAAAAAATAAAAAACACAAAATACTACTTCCTTTATGACAAATTTCCCCGTTTAAATCTAAAAATGTTCTTAGTATTTTTTTTGTGTCCACTACAATACTACTTTTGCCCGTCGACATTTACTAATGGCGTTCTTCTTTCTTTTTTTTTTTTTTTAGATAGACGAGAATACAGTTTATAGTGAGTTGCTTCCGCATAATTGGAATGTTCCTTGGGAATTGGACGACAGACCACAAATGTACGAGTTCATATACGTGTCACCCAAGGATGAACTAATCACGTTGAGAGCCGTCAAAGCTGAGGAACTACTTTACGTCAGTTTTCTGGTAGGAAAAGCCTTTCTCCTAGACTCCTCCTCTTTATATTGTTTTTAACCACATATTTCCAAGAAACGCTTACCATTCTAACACGTGCATGACTTGTTGAGTAAACGTATCTCGCAGTCTGGAATGCTCCTGATCTTTTTCATTTTTTCATATTTTTTTTAACAGAATCGCAAAACGAAGAAAGTCTGTTCCTCCACCATTCCAATTAACAAATACGTCACGAGTGAATACGCCAATTTTCGCAGGTGAAGCTACGAAGTCGCCACTTGAATTTTATTTTCACTGTTGAGATGCCATTTTTTTTTAAACCCTCACTCTTATCTCGTTTTTTCAAGGGTTTTCAATGATGTGGAATCTCTTCTCCAGCACATTGAAACGGAAATCGTGCGCCCCCTAAATCCAGCTGAAAAGGAAAAATCGATTAACTTGAGGTAAACTTCAATCTTGGCGATGATTTTTGAGACTTAGACGATATAAATTCGTCAAGAACACTCTCGGAACGTCATGCACATGTATTTTTACCCCCTATTAAAAAATAGGGAAGTTTCGACTGCGCTAGACGAGGATGACTGCGCTGGACAATTTGAAGGCAACAGGTAACTTGTTATTTAAGTCTATATGAGAGAAAGTGTAACCTAGACCATTTAGGAGACGATACGGCAACTTTAAGACGTTAGGTATGTGGAGACGATGACATAAAAAATGAAATAAACATATAATATCGTCTACAGATTTCGTTTTTTATGTCTCTTCGATTCATCTTCTCCACATATACCTAACGTCTTAAAGTTGCCGTATCGTCTAATAAATGGTCTAGGTTACACTTTCTCTCATATTGTTTCTAAAACGGCTCCTAAAAATCATTTTTTTGTATTTAAGTCTAGCTCAATTTGCCGCCGAATTTTTACTTCCAATTAAATTTTTTACCGTCGAATATCACTTCAAAAAAAAAAAAATGAATCAAAAGTCACGCATGAGATTGTTAATTTATTAATTGATTTAAATTTAATTATTCATGTTAGGATGCCGCCGATGTATCCCGGTGCGATGCCACCCATGCCTGGTAGCGGATCCGATCCACTACGAGTGCCTCACCGGATGCCGCCATTCAGATACGATCCTCTCGGACCACCCCTCCCCGACGACCTAATGCCCCGACGTGGAAACAGAAATACTCACCCGGACCTACCGCCCATGCCCGATTTCGAAGATCACTTCTTCTAGTAATCTCCTAAGAAATAATATTTTTTCTCTTATTTATACAAGAGAAAAAATATTATTTCTGTATATAAGCGCTCCACGTAACCCGGTTTCCTTTTTTTTTTGTTTGTTTGTTTGTTTAATAATAAAATCAGTTTCTTGTTTCAATAATAAATTGCGTTTCCTAGCAGGAGATTTTTTTTTAACAAGTCGCTATTTATTTAAAAAAATGTACAGCCACACACTTACACACACATTACAAACTCATAACACATGGAAACAGCAGCCAAATTTATCCACAGACCTTTTACACAACAAATCAACGGTACGTATAATTGTACAAGTTGGTGGCTGGAGGGGAGGGGGCGGAGAATGGGCTCAAATATATATATTGGTAATTGGAGGGGACAGGAAGAGGATTTTACCACCTTTCATTATGTGTGTGATACTCTTACAGCAGTCTAGTAACAAATAACAGTTATAAACATACCGCAGTTAAGTTTTTTTTTTGTTGAGTGGGCAACATGCGTGTTGACTCGTGCTAATGAATATTCCACACTATAAAAATGGGCTCAAGTTTTCCGCATACGTCCGATACCTTGTACAATATTGGCATGCAATCCAAAGAAATTTTGCTAACGATCTAAGGTTTAAACCAAAACGTGAAAAATTAGCCCGGTCAGTTCACACTTTTCCTTAAAAAATATGAGCATGTTTTAGAAGAAGCACTCTCGAATTGTTGTGCCTTTTTAAAATAAACGTTAGTCCAAGCAATCTATGGTTGCCATTTCTAGCCAGTTGCGCAGCTACAAAAAAAGTTTAAATGCTATTATCCCTGTAAAACGTTACCATTAACGATTCTGTAATTGAATTTGCAACAATAAAATTGTGGCATGACAAATCCAACTTTATTCATCTGAACGTTCAGAAATGCTACTTGACCCACAAGTTAACCAATATTTTCATTAATGAAACAATACAAGGACACACTAGACCATCAAGCACTAAACACAAACTTGCGCTTGGACCATCACATAACCTTACAACTTTACATCTGGAACACAGCTTTCGTTTTATGTGGTTTGTCGTTGATTTTTTGTTTTCTCAAGTTTGAAACCATTAACTTGATTTGTTCTGTGAAACATCTGAACACAATGCACTAGTTTCGTAAATCTTGCTAGGAACATTCAATACAACAAATGCACGCTGTGGCCCGTCAAGGTACTACCCTCGAATGCTATGGGTGCACCTAGCTGATGTCTGGTCGAGAGGCTGGACATTCTTTAAAAAATGCCAATGTTATATACCGTGAGTATGAGCAATAGTCTGAAATCCGAACCAAAAGTTCTATACGAGGGAAATTAAGTAATTTATGTTGACCTCGTCCAAATCGCCCAAAATAACTCGTGACAGTGAAAAAAACTGAACATTTCGAAATGATGATACGATTGAATTTTTGAAGTTCATAATTGTCTTACTTTTTGTGCAAACGTTTTCGCAAAAATAGACGAAGAACAAAAAAGAAAATTAACATTTTCTCGAACATAGATTCAAATAGATTGAAATAAAAAATCACTAGCATTCGCAGCGGTGTAAACAATTAGTGGCAGATTCTTATTGGTCTGTGTGCTATAGCAGATTCTTATTGGATTAAAAAAAAATGTCTGGAGATATTTGACAATCAGATGCGTATTTACCTTCAACAAATTAACACGTAAATAAATATAAATTAATGAGAATCTTTTCAATATATAAATTGATCTAATTTTTTTAACCTGCTTCAATGCGCGTTTTTCATTTGCAAACATTTTCAGCGACCCTGGTGTTGAGCAATAAAAAACTAACTTGCATTCAATAAAACAAGATGCTCACAGATTTATTAAACCGTTACCAAATTCACACAATAACCTACCATCGAATTACTTGGTATTAAAAAAAAGTACATTAAAAATTTCGATATTTATCTACAATTGACGAGGTTGGGCAATTTGATCACTAAATAAATAAATAAAAATGATTGGCAAATTAATTGGTAGCAATATATATATATATAATTTTTCAATTATGAATATATTTGTAGACTAAAGAGAATTATTCGAGTACTCGATAATACTGAATATTCTCAATTCTCGAACGGTTGAGACACAAAATACCACAAAAAATGCATCTCTTGACTTGATCGTAAATAAAAGCTTAATACTCCAAAGACTCTGTTAGTGTAGTGCACATTGGTAAAGCAAAAAAAATGAGAAAAAAGAAAAAAACGGTTTCTGAGCATAGAGACTAAAATGCGAAAGCACATCATCGGGCACTGCATCCAAATTAATGACATTAACAAGTATAATCGGACAACGACGCCTACAAGATGCACGCGAGAGACATGGCATGTTTGTAAGCTGTGAGACGACTACTGCAACTAGTGTTCCACAAACAATTACGATAGTGTCACCAACAACATTGTGAGCAAAATAGAGGAGGAAACTTGTGGGAGAGGAGCTACTAGAAGAAATTCAGACGCTAGAGAATGCTAAAATGAAATCCATATGATCACCGAGGACCGGACGCAGATATTCAGAAATTTTAAAAAACGATGGCGACTTGGTGGGTTGAGGGGCCCCTTCGACCTCGTCGAGTCAAAGACATGGTTGGGCGGACGCCTCCCTGAATCTTGCGAGTCGCGTAACAAAGTTTCACATGTTCCCAAAAAATTTGACAAGAAATGGGGGAGGGTCCGGGGGGAGTAGACAAGTGGTTGCTCCTTTTTTATAATAAAAAAGGACAATCCGGTTACTCGAGCTAAACCACCTCGAAACCAGACGTAGACAAAAGAAATTCCCAAAGGTTGATATGATTTTTGTCATGGAGGGAAGACTGCTCGTTTTTTTTTTCTTCTTCATCTCGTACATGTAAACGCATCACATTTGTTTCGCAGCAGCACTAAGGCATTTCACGCATAGAAAACTAGCACCAAAACTTTTTCATACAATTTTGTAAAAGATTATTCTATCAATACCTTATACAAAAGTGATAGTTTGGTTAACAAGATCAACAATGGTGATTTTATTATTATTATTTTTAAACGCGCGCTGACTTGTAGAGGGAGATGGAGGGTGGACAACGGAATCCAATCAGCCCCGCTTAGCACAAACTGCCAGAAATGCGTTTTTCGTGTTACAAAGCGTGTGTGGACCGCCAAAAAACTGAATTGAGCGCTATCGTAAACACCGGTTACTCGCTGAGGAGGGCGTATCTAGAAATTTGTTTTAGCCACAGCGATGTTAGAGGGGTATTTTTTATTATTAAAAAAAGCACTTGGTAGTTAGAAATTCGACACATCGAGGTTTTTTTTTTAACGAGCGGGAACATATAAGAGCGAGAATATATAATCAAGTGTGCGTAACAACGAACATATTTTCGAGAAGGAGGAAGGGAGGGGAGGAAACAAACGCTACACCAAACTGAGTATTTACAAGCAAGGCAACCACCCCTTCCTTTCCCTATGCATTCTAGTGCTACGAAACTCCGAGACAAGATCAAAAGAGCACAAGCTCATGGCCTAGTCAAGTTAGTCCAACGCACCCGTCTCCCCTCGTAGAACGGCCATCACCGACAAAGGTGTCAACGACAAGAAATTAAAAAAAATAAAAATAAAAAATTGTGCAGGTTTCCAACTGATTTGGGAGCAACATAAGACGAAATTTTGCCTGGACTCTACATGACTATTTAATCGGTGTTACGTACAGACGAGACCAAG
The DNA here is from genome assembly GCA_033995665.1 of Melogona broelemanni. Classification (NCBI taxonomy): domain Eukaryota; kingdom Metazoa; phylum Arthropoda; class Diplopoda; order Chordeumatida; family Chordeumatidae; genus Melogona; species Melogona broelemanni. Next base: position 7,283 of record JAUJYS010005222.1, read on the forward strand.
GGAGTGAGGCGAGATATCAGAGAGAGAGAGCAAACACACACACATACGTACAAACACACGCACACCGATGAAACTTGCTGCATAATGAGATTTAGATTTTTGTTTTCTTCACTTGACGCGGCTTCTTCCCCGGTGAATGACGTCACGCGCACGCGCATGGAGAGAGTTTGAGAGAGAGAAGAGAGAATCCAACACACTGTAGCTCTTGAATTCACTGGATGATGCATTGCCTGTGACCGTTCTTGATTTTAAGGCGGGATTTCGGACGGTACTTTTCGAGATAGGATAGTTGCTTGGTATTGATTGCGCCACGCCGTTTCCTACAAAAGAGAGGTGTGGCTTAGTGGTTAGCTTATTTTTTTTTTGAGATACGGAAATTCGTACACGTTTGTAAGTAAAGCCGGGAGATCCGTGCTTGTAACATTGTCAGGTACGCGTTAAGGGTCACTACTTAGACCATGTTATAAGGAGAATAACAGCAGTAAATATACATGTAGTAGTGGCAAATAAAAATAAGACATCTTCGTCCACAACTGCTCATTTGACCCCACCATAGGCCCTACTGAGACTTTTTTATTATTATTCCGGATCACTGTAGTGAATAACACTACAGGAGGTTATTGTACACCTCGCGTCGCTGCGGCGATATATATGAGGGGCACATTCCAGTACCACAGAATCGAATAAACGAAAGCCTGCGCCGGGAATCGAACCCGGGACCACCCGCTTAGTAGTCTATGACTATAGCCACTGAACCACGGAGGCCGCACTTATTTGCTGCGACTTGCGACTTGTTTGCTGTGCAATAGTAACTGAAACCAGAATTCTAATTAAAAGTAGACAATTTAGTTACTCTATACGAGTCATTTCGTAAATAGCAGACAACCCAGTCTGCGATAGAGCATAAAATGGTAAATTGAAATATGAAATGGCGAGCATTTTAAGCGGAAACTCCGTTTCAGTCAACAATAATCTGGTGTGGAGTGGTTCGCGCGGGCAAAGTGCCAAATTGCCGTAATTACCCGTAGTCGTGAATTTTTTTTTTATGGAGGACGTCGGGCCAGCGAAGTGATGTTTACAAAAATTGTGACTTACTGTCGTATTAGTTCCACAGCGTCTTCGTATTTCATTCCCAACTCAATTAGAGCCAGAGCCACCAAAACGGGTGCCCTGAAATAGATAAAAACAAAATTTCAAAATTGTAAAACTGATTTTTAAATTTGATCTGGTACTTTTCTTAACAGCCAAGTGCGTTACCGCTTGGCACAGAGGAGCCATTTGACATATCTAAACAATTAATAAAATAAATTGACCATGGAACTTGTTCCAACGATTATCAAATCTGGTGACTCATTTTCTGTTATTAATCTTTTGTGGCAACGATAACACACATGTTTTTCTATTTTCAATCACAGCAGAGAATAACCTCAAGTCATTCCAAAAATAATGCCCCACAGTTTAAACATGGCTGATTATTTATACATGTGATTAATGTTAACTTTGTAGTGGAAAGATGCATTAATCACCTGTAGTAAAAATCAGGCATGTTAGATAAGTATTAACTATTAAAAAAAAGTGGGCATTACTTTAGGAGTGATGTAATATTTTTTGACGATCACTGTAATTACACTGTAATATTACCACAGGAGGTTTTGTAACACTAACCCTCGTGTTGCTGAGGGGTACATATTTGCCAGTACCCTCGGGATCAAATAAACAAGAGCCCGTGTCGGGAATCGAACCCGAGACAGGCGCATCGCATCCGGCTACAATACCGTCTAAGCTCCGACAAATCGTACATCATAACATTATTATCCAAAATCAGTCAAGTGACGATTGCCTCTTCCAAGTGTGTCCCTCCCTTCAGAGACTGCACCCGACACACATTTTTTTTTGTTTTAATCACTGTAGTGAATAGCACTACAGGTGGTTATTGTACCCCTCGTGTCGCTATGGCAATGTGTGAGGGACACATTCCAGTACCACAGGATCGAATAAACGAAAGCCTGCGCCGGGAATCGAACTCACGACCACCCGCTCTGTAGACTGTGACCATATCCACTGAGCCACTGGGGGCCGACAATATGCACATCGCATATGCCCGGCATTGAAAATCGCGAAGCTGACGCCGATATTCCAAAGACTCAAACTTTCTACGGGCTCAGGAGGATGCAATTATGAACCGCCATCAGCGCCATCGCCGCAACAATTGGAGCATTGACGACAAGCTACACTATCACGGCAACCCACACCCACTCTGCCAGCGTGTTCGACGTCGCCACGTAGCTTTTCTATTTACTTTTGAGCAATCAATAAAATCCATTTTTATTATATTTGCGAGTGGGCTGGCACTGGAGAACTATCACATTTATCCCTAACCTGGTCTCCAGCTAGGTTCCAACCGAGCCAGCTTAGGTGCAAAGAAAATAAAAATATAGACTGCGGTCAAAACTGTGACAGAATAATGGGGACTTTCGCGGGAAAATGGTCAGTCGCGCAAACTCCACTAAGCCGGAAAATGTGCGAATTGCGGTTAGCCGACGCAGTCAAGAAATTGTCAGAAATCATCAATAAATAATTTTTTGTCAAGCCGTGCGCCATGTGAAAATATTCAACAAAATCCATTAACCGATAAAAAGCGTGAGAACTAAAAACGGCGATGCTAAGAGCAGGTTACAAGAAAATATGGTCTGAAAAAATAACCATGTCAACCACAAAGTGACATACGCCCAAAGAAAAAGAAAAAAAAAAAAGAAGAATGAAGCGTAACAGGGTTCAACATTAAACGGGCCTGTTGTTTCACTTTGTTTTTTCCACGCTTCGCCTAATCTTTGGCACTGTGCTACATATTTTGGATATCGTAAACTCAAGGGCTCCTAGTAGTTGGCCAAATTCGACGTAAAATATTAGGCATTTCTAGGCACCGTAGCCTTGGAGAGCAAAAATATTGTATACATTAGGATAACAATTGCAGGGAACTATATTTAAACAACAATTAACAGAAAATTGGCTTGGTTCTGTTCAGGTATACCCTAGACATGCTGTTGAAAGTGGCCTTTTAAGCTGGCATGATGTGGTACGACTATGCCTACATGTACAAGAAGCGGTTAGTCTTAGTGATGCAAAATTATTTTTTCTCAAACAGAAAAACAAGAGTTGTTATTAGAATCACTCCATAGACACCGATTTAAACTTGTGCTGCTTTCTGTCGGCAGTATATTAACGTCTTGGCTTGCTTCTCATTTCCTTTCCATAGTTTGACATGACATGAGTAGATTGCATCTATGAACTGAACTTTGAAAAAAACGAAAAAGTTAAGTGACACCAATGACTCAGATCCACATGTACAGTGTTACCGCAATTTTGAAAAAAATCTTAAACGAAACGCATTATGTGCCTACCAACAGTGTACCTACCGATAATGGAAAAAGTTGACAGGAACACGAATACAGTTATCCAATTAGCTGAGCGTTTAGGGGTTGCAATTTTCTGGTCATTTAAATAGGCAAATTCGTTACGGCTGTTCTCCATCCGAGGGAACCACTAAACCATCTGGGAATAACGTAGGCGTATACAGAACGAGTAATTTTGTTTTTTAGAATTCCAGGTACACGTAATGCTATTGCTCTCATTAATAATAGAAAACAAGCGTAGTCAATAAATATACCGCTCGGCGAATTCGGCTCTCGTTTAACGACGACGGCGCACAAAACGAAATGAATTCTCAGACAACAACGGATCTCGTTTTCTCCAATAACTGGGTAAAGAGGAAATTATGTTTACCACCACATGCCGAAACGCAAATTCTCGTTAAGTGGAAGTAAGTCGTTCAACATAAACCGCTTACATTCCGGTGCATGACAACAGAGTAAGCTTCCATTAGGGAGTCCAGAGCTCAGGGGTGGATCCTGCAGTCTGGCTATACCAGCTGCCAATCTCCTTCCCA
>JAUJYS010005223.1:0-11194 GCA_033995665.1 Melogona broelemanni
GCGTTTCACTCTCGAAAAAAACGACGTATATCGTGTGATCCGTGCGCGTGTGCTGTAGAGAACGCGTCCACAGTTTCCGTTCGTCCTCCAAAGCGAATTTTAATACTAATATTAAGAGGAAATGGAGTTGAAAACGATGTGATTTAGATATCCGTGGGTGTGCGTGTGTGTTTGGGCGATATCAAGACTGTACGCGACCCGAGTATGAAGCGGGTGGAAGGTGGGAGGGATGGCGGGGTGACAAAGAGGGCGGCGTGAGAGATGCCGTTTCGCGAGACTTTCCGCTCGAATGAATAAATCTGGCCGGCGTACATTTTTAAATCGGCACCCTCTCTCCTATGCCTTTTCTCTGGCCAGGGGCCGGTTGACTCGGATCTCGAGGGGTTGAAAGCGATATTATTCCCCTCCTGGGGCCCCTCTTGACATTTATGAGGCCCCGGCGACCTAGGGTTCCGCCAAGTGGAAGCTACAAATCAAGACATTCAAAACAATTTCATAACTGAGCTATCAGTATGCCATCATTTGCTTGCCGGCAGTTTAGTGCGCCTCATATTTTATCATTATAAAATATGACACACTTAATAAGATGTTTTTGTAAATAATAATTTTAAATTTTAAAACATGACGTGGTGATAAAATTTGTGGATTATTCGTAAATATACGAAATAACGTCGATGATGCGAGAAAAATAGCTATTGCATTCAGAAACAATGGAATGGCTCGGGAAGAAAGGCCATAATATAAAAAGGGTCTTATTTATTATTTGAATTTGTTATTTATGTGGTCTAATCTCGACTCCGGCTGATATCGGTTGGGATCCGACTCGGTTTATCCAGTGGACTTGTGGTTGGAAATGATATGAGAGATTTGAGGTAGGCTCCTGTCAGATTTCTTTAAAATAAATTAGTCGACGTAAGTAGATTTTCTGCGTTGACATGGGCTTTTTAACCAAACTCTTTTTCCCCCATTTTCTATTCGCGCAATACGGACGGTCTCTTTTCACATCTTCTCAGGAATTCTCTCTCCTCTTCTCAGTCCATATTTGTCCGCCCCCGCGCCATTTCGCTGTCGTCGCGAGCAAGATCAACGGGCTACGGCAAATAATATCCGAGTAATGCTGTCAAGAATTGTTTACGATATATACCGGCATACGAATATACGGGAGTATACAGAAGAAAAAAAAAAAGAAAAATGTGGCAGATGCCTTGGCTGGCGAATAAAAAAATGTAAAATGTTTGAATGTTTTTTTTTTTCAACGCGCCCCTCCCCTCTCTCTTCTGCCGCCATTCCGCGAACAATATTGGCCTTTCAGAATTTTTGGCTTTCCACGAGCGAAAGACGAGAGCGAGCACGTTCCAAAGGTCGTTGAAATCGGGCTGGCTGTGGTGACGCGGTTTGGGGTTCCTTAAATAAAACAGACGCCCTGGGCAGGCATAAAAATTACAATACGCTCTTCCCAGAAATGAATAGTAAAATGGTGTTAGAAAATCACGAAGAAAAATATTCTACTGTAAGTAAACAATAAGTTGTAATAATTATTTGTGTGTGTAAGACCCTGTTAATCAAATTCACTTTGATTCAGTCGTATTGAAAGTTATAATTATAAGTCAGAAATTGAAAATATTGAATATTCAAATTATGTTAAATCCATTGTTACTATGATCTGACGCGCCAATTTTTACACCAAAGCGTCCTTTTCATCTGCATTATCGAGCAAAAATTGAACCCATCTGATTCGTAACGATGCGCTCCATTATCTATCCAATTCTACCGTAAACGTGTCCCCGTTCTGCTTTGTGTATTTGTTTCTATGGCATTTAAATATAGTACATGTTGCGAAAGACGGGTATTGTGAGACATTATAAATGGTCGGTCTGCTATAACCATGCTTGGGCACGGATAAATCATCTATCCAAGATTTTTTTACTCGCATTAAGGTAACCTAATATGTGATGTGCGCCCTGGAAACTTGCCCCTGGCGACTCCTCTGTGTGGGCGGCTGTTACGGGCCGGGCGCTGGTACAATATCGAAAGCGGAAATTGAGAAGATGAATAACAAAAGATGCATGGCGAATTTGACTGAGCGGGGGTTGCGGGAAGTTGGTTATATGGGGGTCGGGGGTGGAGGGGGTTTGGAGGACCGACATTGGGGAAAGTTCGAGGTCGTTTACGGGAAGGAATGGAGTGGTGCCGTAGGAAGCCCTACGGAAGTGGGTCTAGCGCCGGAAGAGATGCAACAGCGACCTTAAAACAAAGATCGTTGAATTATTTGCAGCCGTATTTTCCAGCGCGCATGTGTACGTGTATCTAGCGAGAGCCGGCGAGTACGCGAACCCGGGCATATGCAAAGTTTCGCTTTTATTGATTGAACGAAATATTTTGTCACGACGTCTATCTGCACGGTCCAACGGGACGACGAATCTACCACTGCGCCATCTAGTGTCCGACTACAGACACTTCAGAGCCACTAAGCATAAAGTACACTAAGCATTGACTATTTCCACAGACTATTCGATATTTCCAAGATTAGGCTTTGATTGAAACTACTAAATAGACTGGTCAGTCTCTAAAGTTATAATCCCGGATGAAGAAGTGATTTAATTCAAATTGAATATTTAAAGACAGATAGATGTGCAGTTAGGAAATACATGTATTTTTCGCAGTGAACTTTTCGTATTTTTATACATGTCAAGCTGCAGTTGTCAATGTGGAAGGCTGGCTATTTTTATTTTATTCCTGATCACTGTAGTGAATAGCACTACAGGAAGTTATTCTACCCCTCGTGTTGCTGTGGCAATGTGTGAGGGGCACATTCCAGTACCACAGGATCGAATAAATGAAAGCCTGCGCCGGGAATCGAACCCGGGACCACCCGCTCTGTAGACTGTGACCATATCCACTGAGTCACTGGGGGCCGACAGCCCAATTTTTCGAATCTAGTATTTTATAATTCAGTTTAGATCTAACTTTGTAAAGTTGACTAAAACCTGTTAAAATAAGGAGTAAAACATATTTGCATTTAATATGACCGAAAAAAATAAATATCTGCCTGGGAAGACTCGTCGTAGCCTAGTCGATATAGCATTCGACTACGGCGCGGCGGTTCCGGGTTCGATTCTCGGTGCAGACTCTTGTTCATTCAATCCCGGAGTATTAGTAAACATGTGCCCCTCATGCATTGCCATGGTAAATTGAGGGTTATAGTTTCTCCTATAGTGATTTTCGCTTCAATTTTCAGAAATAAATAAATTAAAATGTTGCATAACAGCCGTTTCTTTCAACCATAAATAAACTTTGGAAAAATGGCATTGTCAGCTTGAAATGAATGGAAACGGGATCAAATTGGTACACGCGTCGGAGGCGTTTCTCTACATTTCATGTTCGCGTCTGCGCCTTTTTATGATTCCGGGAATGTATGGGAGAGCGGGGGACGGAGCGGTTCTGGAAGTGCGCGATGCGGTTAATCTGACTATCGGCGAACGCCATGTTCCGTAAACTAAAAGCAGTTGACCACAAATAGCTAGTGCCGTGTGGGGTCGACAGCCAATCGATAGAGGAACCTCGGTTCGACTGCCTGCGGCGGCGGCGAAAAATAGTAGAGAAAACCGGAAATGGGGTCACTCTCGACCAATCATTGACCTGAAAATTTTATTTTCAGCTTACGCTTCAACGTGTCTTTTTTTTTCTTTCGCAAAAAAATATATATATACGTCGATTGCAAAAAAACTAGACGCACATATGAAACTAGGCGGTATTTTTTATCTTCTAGAGTGCGCGCAAATTCATGCAGTACCCGATTCACTTTAGCACTAGGTGGCGCTCAGTTATTCGACAGGTAACATGTTTTTTTTTGTTTTTTTTTAATCACCGTAGTGTCTAGTGCCTTACAGGATTACTGCACCTTTATGTCTCTATGGATATATGTGAACGGCAGAGAAGGGAAGGGAAAGGGAAAGGCAGCTAGAATAGCCAAGCTGCAGGATCCATCTCTAAGCTCTGGACTCCCTGATGGAAGCTCAGGAATGAAAGCCCAGGATCGAATAAACGTGGGTTTCTCTGAATACCTATTTACTACAAGCTACCGATTTCATTATCCCAAATCGCGTGCATTCATCCATTCATAAACTGCATAATCACGTGAACAAAGGTTTGAAAATTGCTAATGTAAAAGCGTTAGTCGGAAAGCGCAGCCGAAACGCTCAACCATAGGCGAAATTCCAGGTGGAAATCTCGACTTACTTAATTTCTTGGTTGAACTGAACACGGTACTTTCGTCTAGATTTTGCGCCTGGCGGCTGGTCGCATAATGCCCTCGCATGGATCCACCCCACCCCCAAAACCACCTCCAAAAAGCGAGGGAATCGTGCTCTCGGCGCGAATTTATGTTCCATTAGAGGTTTTGAACCTAATGGCCATCCTTTTGTCTCCTCTCGCCTCTCTCTCTGGCTGAAACACCATATTCGACGACTGCCCTCAGTGAAACCCACACTCTAACGCGAAACCATCGTCCAGGGAGTCCAGACGGTCGTCTTCACGAGACCCCCTCGACCCAACGGACTAATTTGTCCCGAATATAAATGATCAAATTTATAGTATACCGAATATATACCTGTAGTAAATTTATATATTTCATAGACCAAATGGAATGACAAATACATTTGCTCTTGTTTCATTCATTTTGACACCAAAGTTGGCGTTTTCATCAACATTCGTAAATTTGTAATTTTTACCCGTCAAAATTGTATCGATTTCCCGATGACGAATAAGTCTTGTTGGTAACGAGCGAATGAATACGTAAATGCCACGGTAGCGACAGCATTCGACCGCATCGGCTGAGCTCGGGGAATGAGTTGCTCCATGCTGTTGAGAACGGCACGATTTTCCGCATGCCTCACAGCGAGCGAGTAAGGCGAGTTGAGCACGGATGCCGCGATGGCGTTGTCGTTCTACCGCATGGGCTGAATCAAATTCGCGGGGTCAGTGACACTATATAAACTTCCCTATGACCATGACGAATTAAAAGTGTCTGACTATCAGACACTGATTTCACTGATTTATAATTAATTTTATGCAATCGGTTGAATTTCAATTTATAAATATCCCTTAAAGGGATAAAATGAATAGCACATTTCCCTCGTAGCATAATGAAACCACACATGCTCCGGAGTGATGCGGTGAAGCGCGCAATTAGGGGTGGAGTGAAGCTAATTGCAAAATCGCGCTAATAAGTCTGCGGAGGGAAAACTGAAATCAAACGGCCGAAACTTGACTGATTTCCCGCTTGCGTGATCAAAAAATGGGACGATGAATAAAGGGAGGGAGAGAGTTTGACGGGGTCTAAAAAACGTGATCGCATCTTTTCGGACATGGACACAGGAGCTTGCGGGGACCAGGCGCGGATTGTAATGGTCGTACGCTTTGCTGGACACAGGCGACATTAAAAGATGGCGGCAATCCATCACCTCGTATAATTTGTGTATAGAGACGGGTGAGGGAGGGAAAGAGAACGCGGTCGAATGAAGACGAAGAAGCACTCAATCTGATGGTCACCAAAAAATTGTTGGTACCGCCAAGATATGGCAGTTAATATTTCCATCGAGACGAGAGTCGTCAGCTATTTTATAGGGTAACGAGACGAGATTGCCAACGACTGCCGGAGTATAGTAAACAAAATGTCTTTTTGGTTATGGTAGGCATTAATATTAATTTAAGTTCGTTTTAGACCGTTAACTTAGGTTTATGGCCGAACCAGCTAGTAGTTTTTTTTCGGTAAACGGTTTTTTTAACGACTGTTTTGTTAGAGCCGTCTCTAACTAGATTACTTGGTAAGGAAGTAATGTCTCCTTCGATATTTTATTTCTTTTCTTTCAAGACATGAGAGTTTCCTTACATTTTTAAAAGTTTCAAGATTGGACGATTTCTCGATCTCGTCTTGAGTGAAACTGTGTGCAATCTTGTAATGCGTCAGGCTGAAGAAAGTGTCCAAATATACGTAAGAATTATGTCCGGATAGTGCCGCGTCATATATTGTTGTTGCTTGTGTCAGGTGCGATAAATCATTGAATGTGCGATAAATCTTTGAATGACCAAGTTTAATTAACATGAAAAAATTGTAGGACGGTACTTACTCGAATATATATTTGAAGTATATTAATTGATATTTTCTCCTGTGATATTTTTGTAAATTATTTCGGATGTTTCTAATTAAAATATGATTTGAATTGGAGATTTCCGAGTATTTTATTAATCTTGAATATTTTTATGTCAAATTTTGCCAGATTAATATACAAATTTACCAAAACCACTGATTGTTTACAATTTACTCTCGTGTAATCACCACCCTGTTTTCAAAAGAGATTGCATACTTGGTTAAAACAAATCGCCAGCAGCTCTCGATAAATGGGCGAATATGTTATAGTGCTCTTCAATATGAAGAGTCGGTCAACGAATAGGTCAAATATAGCTCGGGCTTATCGAAATGGATTCTCCGAAATCTTACTCGAATAGCGAATCATTAATAATTTTTTATTGCCATGTCTGCGTCCGCTGGAGCGTACGGTCATATGTAACCGTGCTGACATCTGGCGTCGCAAATACACTAAACCGAATTTTAGTTTAGGGCATTCTCTAATTAATTCCAAATACGATTTCTCGTGAAATAATTATGAGGGCGGCGGAAATATTCGATTGCATACTGCGGCGTACGAACTGGGAGACGTTCTGCTTCGCTCTATACACCTACTGGGGGAAAAGCTTTATCTGTCCCCTCCCCCCATTATGTACGAATGTTTGGACACCATTATTTTATGATTATTAATATCACATAGCGGAATAGTTGGAGGCACAAGTGTTTGAAGTTTAACGTTCGGTTGCGTGTACCGTTCGCTGCCAACTACCGCAAACTTCTTACTACCGCCCATCCCAATTGCATAGGATTGCGGTTAACTGACTGCGGTGATCCTCCGCCCCATTTTATTTTCCCCTTACGAAATACAATCCCCCTTTACGATATATTATGTTTGTTTGTCGCTACCAAATGAGAGGCAGTCGATGTAAATATAACGATCGTCTATTTTTTAGTGGTTGGTGGCAGCGTCGCGCGAATGGTTCTACCGATAGGCAAACTGTGAGTCAGATCTATTTTTAGTATCGAATCTCGTATAATATATTTAATACGGCGCATATGTTGAACAATTATTTAACGACGTCTAGATTATACGTGAGCGCGACATGGCTTATGAGGGGGAAGAAATCGGGCGACGTTTCTATTGGGTGCTCTCGTTCTCTAGCTAGGCGTTAGTTGTAATGTGGGTGGTCGGTTTTGGAAGATTCGAACTTAGTACAACCTCCTGAGACCACCTTTTAGAAGGATACGTTCCGTGGATTTTCGTAAAAGATTTCTCTTTAGCACGACATTTGGTCAGGAGCATAACAAAACAATTTGTGCAACATCGTGTCAAAACTATGCTTGACACATGTTTGACGTGTTTCAAAGTGCTTAAGCATGAAGCAAATTTTTATTGATACCGCAATTACTGTATCGAAATACAGATCGAATGAATTTGAAAGTCCGACGCAGGTCTTCTACTGCATATTTGAAACTAGACAGACGCACTTCTAGAGGCTGCTTTCTTAAAGTATGGTGTGATTGGCGAATTGATATTAGAAGTTAAAACTCAATCCAATTCAAGAACATTAGACTAAAGTATTAATCAGTAAGTAACCATAAAAAGTACTAGAATCGGATGAAGTCTTGGCGGCTGAACACTCAACGAATTCCCGATGCGGTGATGACACAGGCTTGGTGGGACAAGTTTGCGCGTCTAATCATTTCGCCTACGCCCAAATTGTTTACGTTGTCCACTCGTATGTTACCTCAGGTTCTCGGGAGGTTATTACAAGCATGCTTGGTGCGAATGTTGGTGATACGGTAGAGAGTGGGCGAGGGTAAAAATGAGCAGGATTCTCGGAGGAAGAGAGACTTTTAGCTGTCGTAACTTCCGAACTATTTCCTTCGAAATTTTCCTTGATTTTATTGGTCATCGCTTCCATCTTCTCAACCGTTTATCCTTTTATTTTACTGACACACTCTTCCATCTTGCCACACCAGACTCGACACGGGCGGGGGGGGGGGGACGCACCTCCTGCCATACGTGCACAAATAATTGGCGAGCGCCTGCCTCCTGTGGGACTTAATGCGGGGGCAGCGTTGGATTCGGCGTAGGCGAATTATTTGCTTGCCGCGAGTACAATCGCCGCACAGTAAGCTTCTTCTTAGCTCTTGTAATACTCATTTGGCCAATTTGAGCGGCCATCTTGAATTGGTGATGTCGGAGCCGTGCCATTTATTTAGTGGGTCTTTTTACGTCATTTCCGGACAACACTGGATTGAAAACTAAGAAGTTGCTTTCGTATTTAATAAAAATTATTTATGCATAATTTTGCATGTAAACATTCACCTGAGTCTAATCAAGCAGAATTTTTCTATTATTACAAGATTTTATGTTCGTTATGAGAATTCCCTCAAAAAAGAGTATTTTAGGATCACTTAAAATAATTTGACATGTCCGAAAAATTAATGAATGGGCTTGTCCTGAACAATGGAGAATCCATGTTTTTTCAGTGATGCTATGGCACATTGTCTTGAGGGGGTGTTGTGAGGGGCACATTGTCGCCATTGACTAACAAAAATTGGCTAACGAAAACCCGCCTTGGAGCCGAACCCAGGATCGCCGCACTTAATTCAATTTCATTCTTTCTGAATGAGGTACCATCTTTGAAACAGTCGGAAGTCGACACCCTGACATAAATCTTAACTGCTGAACGCAGGCATCTTTTTACGTAGTCACGTAGAGAGATTCGCCCGAGAATTACGAAAAATATAATTTGGGACTAGAAATTTTCGGCCGCTACATGCTTTATCGTTATTATAGTCTTGCTACATTGCAAGGAAAGACTGGTGGCATCTCTGCGTGGGATCCCATTGTATTCGTGAGAAATGAGGGAGATGAGGCTCTCTTTCTGCAGCGGGGGGAAAACCTTGTATCCGAATAAATGCGTTTCGGGTCTCTGTGCGGCGTTTGGTCCCGGCATTACCAACATTAAAGTCGAAATCGTTAAGATGCTAAGAGAACGGAGCGGGGAGGGAGCTGCTCGCCAAAAGCGCTCCAGAAAAATGCATAGAGGTGGCGAAAAATTTGCACGCGCGATTCGTTCCGCTTTTCCACTATCCCACACACATTGGCACAGGCGCAAATGCAGATATATTTATATCGTATTCATAAATAGGCGGGAGTGGACCGTCGGCACGGACACGCGGTCGCCGTGGGTTCTGGACTGGCGCGACGACGACGGTCGTATCCTGACGGACGGTCCGTCGTCAAAAGCTGGCGGTGGAAAGAGTGAGAAGAGCCCCGAAAGATTGGAACGATGAATATCCAGAGTTAATCTAGTCTTTAGGGTAATGTACAAATGGAACTTCAATTTGTACTTCTGCTATGGGCTAATAAAAGAGAGGCAAGGGCTACTTGACAATAGAAGCGCGGGGAGGAGGAGATGGTGAGCGCATTCTCGCCTCTTCAAGACGTGCATACCACCAGCGGGGTTTGTTCACTAAGTGCCGGTATTGAGAAACCGTTTGCGATTTTCTAATAGTGCGATGACTTGTCCAAAGTGAAGTAAACATTCTTCCCACCCAACGGTGAACTAAGGCAAGGCAATGCATCGATGAAATGAAGCGTCTGTTCGTTGTCAGAACGCACCCAGTTCGTATTTACGAATTGTTTAGGTTATTGGCTGCACATGTGGATGGGAGAAAAAAAATATTCTCTCATGGTGTCAACAACAACATGTAGCCTATTTGCAATTTTGACGTTGTTCAACACAAAAATTCAACGAAAGCAAAATATTAAAGAAAATTATCTTTTGCTTTTGCCTCCTAAACATGCTTTCATGCTAAACATGCATTGTCGGATGACAGCTTATTGCAATCTTCGGCTGTTGAGGCTCTCAGCCCACAAATTCCTTCCTGTAGCGCTAGTAAACAGAATTGCCGCTAATTCTTTGATAATCGATCCATTTGTCAAACAGATTTCCCCGTCCTTTCCCAAGTACGAGTAACGGTGACATTTGTCACGTGACCGAATTGCAAATCCCTCTTTCGAAGAATTTTAATCGCGAACGTTAGATGCCATGTTATAGCGTGGGTGTAGAAAAGTGGCATTATCTATTCGCGTTGAGCAACAAATTGACAGGTTGAACGCGCGAATTTGACATCATTGGCGAGATAACGCGACACATCAAAGTTTCCTCCTCCATAAACACGCAGGACTCGAATTCCCGTTTTATGGATCATGTTTTCAATCTCATGCCGAGGAACGACAGTCTTGGATAGAGAAAAAAAAAGTTGGCAATCTACATGAAAAGGAGATAATTTATACTCACGTGCGGGAACAGCGTTCCGATGCAAGTTTTTGTTTGTTTATATTGATGCTCATTCATAAACATGTGTTTTGACTAAGCTTTCCATAACGTAGCATCAATGACAAATACAGATCGTTATATGCATAATATGCATGCCTTATATCAGATAGTTATAACTTCACATCATCCATAACCGAGATGTATTTTCAGATAAATAATTTTTCGAAAGGATATTTCCTCTTAATTAACATTGTCAAGAATAAATAGTCCACCTTTTTTAACGTTTTTTTTATTTATAACTCTGAAACACAGCTGTGAAATCCACAGTATTTACGCGAATATGGAGACAAATAAAGAAATAAAATTGAGACATACTCGTACATTAATATTCGTCGAACCGAGACGAGTCAACAATGAACGAGATTGTGAAATTAAACAAAAAATTATAAAGTCATGTTTTATGGTGGCTTTAGGTTATAAAAGCAGACCTAAAACAACTGTTAGTTGAACCCGCGGAATGTGAACGATAAATTCGTGAGGCTAGCCATTTTACCGTGCAAAGTTCTACGAAAAATTCTTTGTTTGCAAATTATTTTTTAACACAACTCAAATTCTATCCATTTATGTCGACGGATGTCACGAATAATGGTCGATATTTTGCAGATGTCCATCACAATTTTTTTTTTTAATCGCCATAGTGCCTAGTTCTAGTGCCAGGCTGAACTACACTTTACGGGCGACAGGGTAAGACTACGGTACCCTTTACGGGCGA
>JAUJYS010005224.1:0-11226 GCA_033995665.1 Melogona broelemanni
ACACGAGGGTGCAGTATTCCTGTAGTGCACTAGGCGCTACGTTGAATTAAAAAAAAAAAAAAAAATGTGAAACCTTATGAGCCTTATTTTTTCGTATAAGCTTGGTTTTCGTTGAACACTCGTAAAACTTATTTTCATGTACCGTACGAGCTGTACCGTATGTACTGAGCCACTGGGGGCCGACAATTATTAAAACCGGGGTACTGGTGAATTTAACTGCAGTGATCAAGAAGTGATATTCATTACAATGATCAATAAATAAAAAGTACAGTCTGCTCGCAGAATTTAAAATTGTTTTACACACATCCTGTCTTATGGGGCCAACTAAGATATACTGTTTTAAGATCCGACGATTGATTGTGCGAAACGCGAATATCGATAGCGTGCCGCGCGGTCACGCTGTAATCCAGACTCGGCGCTTTTGTTTCCTTTTCATTTACTGCCGAGTGTTGATTCCGCCAGACCGACGACGCGCGGCGGCCGAAAATTGAATTAAACCGACCAAATCTATATATAGACGGCCGTTAATTGTACTATATCCTTGTGAGACGCTTGTGCCACCCACCCCCTCCTCTCCCCGCCACCCACCCTCATTCACCTACTCTAACTACACCGACGTCCCGATTAGTCCGCGGCGTGGCGCGTGTGTGTGAGCGGAATCGCTTCTATCGACGCGCCCGCGCTCGCCGATCCCAATTTCCAACAACACGGCTTCACGCGCAATGTGTACTCAAGGATCCGGGGTGTGCTCGTGTTTTCCTGATCGGAAATCGTCTTGTAATTGTTCGCCAGGGCATATATGTATCGACGCACCATCGTTGTGTGTCGGATCAGAAACCGCCCTCCGAACGGACTCGTTTGCGATTTGCAAGCTCGACTCAAACTCGTCGAACGATATTCAATTAGTAATCAGCCAATATGCGCGCTTTGCAGATTTTAACTGATCGTATCCAAAATTTGCTGCTTGGGTCGTGGATCTAAAGTGACAAAAAACCTTTAAAAAAATTAATGTACCCGAAAATACTTGTTTATTTTCACAGTTTGATAGTGGAGCCTTCTATTGCCGTTTCCTCTGTCTTATTCGTATTATACCTCTCCCAGTCCTTTATCTTATTCATACAGTACATGTTCAACAATGATACACTATTCTTTAAGCATCACAATCACATTTTGTGGTTCATCTTAATAGGTTAAATTTAATATTTTCAAGTACCTGTATTTTTTAACGAATCGTACAGCTCAGCCGGTATTACAACCAGCTGCTGCACGACGGTCCTGGTTTCGAATCCCGACGCGGACTCTCGTTTACAGTGTATACTGTATTCGATTAGGGGAATACAGTATTAAACAGCACTACAGTAAAAGGAATATCCCCAATTAAAAATATATATCTGTGTACAAGATGTTTTTCGATTCTGGCAGAGTTTGACTAACCTTAAAATATACGAATATTCAAAGTTTTGTCGTGAGGTTGGTTCGATGGCTTATGACAGAACACCGTTGATGAACCGTGGCTATGCCAGAGTATCGGTTTTCGTTTGGAGCCCGTATATTTAATTAAGAGAGGCGAGAAGAACAGAAATTGTGTAAGGGGGCGGGGAAGGTTTGGTGGGTGGCAAAGCCGCGTCTGTATCCTCCCCTCCCCCAAGAGACAACCCCACCTCCCACACACCTCTTCTAGAAATTACGTGTGTAGACTAGCGTGTTATTGGCTATCTCGCCCAATCACTTCGACAGTTTCATCAATATTAGCGTTTTCGCGTTTACGGATCGTCGGTTATTGGCTATACTTGCCCTATCGCAGCGCCCTGCCAATGAGATAAATGAGCTAGAGTGCAAGAGTTGGTTTGAAGTCGTTTTGCAATCCGCCATATTGTTTCACCAAATGTGGGGTACTTTCTTCCAGAATTGCAGAGAAATCCCCTTAGCGCTTACATGTACTTGCTTCCAATTTGTCAAAGGTTCAACAAATGAAACCCTGCAAACGGAATGGTCAAGTTTACAAGTTGATTTCGATGAATTAGCTACTCGAATGAACGAGTGTAGTTTGGTTTTGTTTTTAGTCGCTTATACAAGTAATAAATTGATTACTTTTATAACCAAATATACCAATTATCGAAGATATATTTAAATTATACCCAATATCTCGTGAAACAAGTACAACACAATGTTTAATACACTTGAGAGCTGCGGATGAACTATTGCATTTTAAACGCCATTAAATATGAAACACTCCCACTCGTTATTTATTTTCCTTTAAGCTATCTTAATATGCGGTAAATATTTTAAGTGAAATCAAGAAAGCATTTGCTTGGTACAATTTCAAAAGTTATTATTCTTCGATTTATTCGAACACGTTCCCTTGCTATTTGACAAATTTTAATAGTCTTTTCGATTCCAATGGTAATCGTGAAATCGGATGGGGGGGACCTGCAAACGTAATCGCGGTTACAACTAGCGATCACTACCACCACCCGCCACAAAATAAATATTCGATTTCTTGGCGATGCAGAACAGGATCCTGGCCATTGTGATTCAGTGTAGCGAATTCGGCGCGCGCGTGATGTCCTTTTCCGATGGCCCAACGACGCGTAACCTCCCTGAGACCTCGCACTTTAAATATCGATCCTGTATTTTTATGTGCTTTGACGTGAATAGAGGTTCTAGCTCTAGGTTGCATGTGAGTGATTCGTGATCAACGTACTGTATATTTTTTTTAATTTCCAATCACTGTACTCTTGGTGTTGCTTAAGAAATATCTGAGGAACATATTTTCACCAGTACTCCGGTATCGAATTGTGAAAAAATGGTAAACCAGCTGGTAGAACAACCACCTGTGTCCACAAGGGAACGTGTTAGAATAAATAGAAGAATAATACCTTTTGAAATTGTACCAAGCAAATGCTTTCTTGGTTCCACATAAAATATTTACCGCATATTTAGATAGCTTAAAGGAAAATAAATAACGAGTAGGAGTGTTTTATATTTAATGGCGTTTAAAATGCAATTGTTCATCCGCAGCTCTTAAGTCTTTGTGTTGTTCTTGTTTCACGAGATATTGGGTATAATTTAAATATATATTCGATAATTGGTATATTTGGATATAAAAGTAATCAATCACAGGCGAAGTGTTGGCATGAACAATGCCAACACTGCGTTGCACAGTTTGAAAAAAAAACGCGGTAATACAGGCTTAAGTTGGCCGACTTCCGTTGTTGGTGACTTAATCAAGATGGCGGAAACTTTTTGTTTTGATACCTAGCCGCGCCGGGGAGTCGAACCCGGTACTGCAGTCGGTTGCAATACGGGCTGGGGTCGTACAACTATTCGTATATTATTCGTTGATTCTACATGTTCGTAGGTCGAGCCCGTTTTGAAAGTATAGGCAATGTGCGAGAGTGTCTCAGGTGGATAGGAGATGTGCCAGCGGTGTGTTGTCATCACCTCTATACTAGATTGATTTCGCGTTTTAGATCAAGTCCACCGCGTAAGGAGGAGGAGGAGAGCGCGAACCGTTCCTGCATCACCAAGTGGATCGAGTCTTCGCCACCATTCCCTGTTCCAGACCGGAGTGTGAGAGGGAGGGGTGGTGGTGGTGGTGATGGTGGTAGCGGGGAAGATGGGATCGAACATCCCCGGAGGACGCGTCGTCTATAGTTCGGCGAAAAGAGGCCGTTGATTTCCGACCGACAGACCACCATCAAAAGGCGCGTTCTCGCGTCGGCGGCGTGTCTCCTGGGGCGCGTCGGATGATTTCCATATTCGTACTACTTTTTTATATGCCGATCGCGAAGACGAATCGTGCCGAGACCAACGCCTCTCAACTCTTTCTCGACTTTGGTGGTGGGATGGGGGGAGGTGGTTTTCTAGACACGTTCGCTACTTGAAGAAAAGAAAAAATGGAGAAAAAAGTGGCGAAATGGAGGATATCCATTTT
This sequence comes from Melogona broelemanni, assembly GCA_033995665.1. NCBI lineage: Eukaryota > Metazoa > Arthropoda > Diplopoda > Chordeumatida > Chordeumatidae > Melogona > Melogona broelemanni. Next base: position 3,938 of record JAUJYS010005224.1, read on the forward strand.
TTTCGTTTCAGAAATCACAATTCTTTTTTAATTTGGGAAAATCGGGGGAACGCTTTCTTGGCGTGTTTGGACTTTCCGAAAGCGAGCTACAATGCACCCAGCTTCAGTGTTTTAAGTGGTTGCTAACACCAGTTATTCAGAGCCTGAATTGTTTAACCACTGGACTTTCCGAAGGCAAGCAACCATGCTTAGTTTCTGTGTTCTAAGTGGTTGCCAACAAGTTTGTTTCTGAGAATGAGCGCTTGGCTTGTAGGAAAAGATAATGAGGGGCAACGAAACGAAAGACTTAAGAGCAGGTAACCGTAGGATCATTTTCTGTAATGTATATGGGAGATTCCAACAATTTCTGATTACATTGTGTCATTGTGCACTGAAGCGACAGCCAGAAAATAAAGTTTATCAATATATCTATCTTATAATATTCTAGTGCATGATCGCAACAAAACTAACCAGCAAAGGATCGAAACCTTTATTTTAAATCATTAATTTCTTATAAATTACAGACGATCTCAGACAACTAAGAAGGTCTATGGCTTTTCAAGAAACCATTTTAGGACACAGATAAGAAGGTCTTATTGTAAAAGATTCAGTATTTGAGACTCGGAAAGTCTGTTCCACTGCAGGCACAATCTGGGTAAATAGGAGTAAAACTTAAAATACAGCTCATTGACCATTTTAGTGAACACAATTATAATCTTAATTATCAGATATTGCAATAATTATATAACAATTATCATTATCTAAATATTGAATCAAGCAGACTAAACATCTTAAAATTGTGATGCCGACTAAGATAGTTGAAGTTGACTGTAAGCAGTCGCCACGCAGCGCTAAAAGAAAACATTTTACCCAGCATTTCAACTGTAAAGTCGCACCCTATAGACTTGTACACACTTAGAAATGACTTTTCCGAGTCTGCATGCAACTGGTATACAAGTGAAGCCGATGCAACAACATGGCATCGGTTGCGATCGCACGGGGGGGGGGAGGAAGCGAATAGGGTCCGTATTTCCAATTGTAAAGCGAGTTATTTGTCGTCGATTGCCTGTTTATACCCGCGTCGGAGAGACCCCGCGCGCCGTGGACGACTCGATTGAATTAGGGACGGCCGCCTGGGAGTTGGTGGTGGGGTGGATGGGGATGGAGAGATGGGGTCGGCTGATTCTCGACGAAGCTGCTCCTGCTGCTGCGTTTCAATTGACATTCAGCGGACATAAATCTATCGCCGTCTCTCCAGCGCGCTCGCCATTTGTAGTCGCGTATGGAGAGTAGAGGAGCGTGCGGTCCTGACACTGGGCTGACCTACGGATGTAATTCAGCCGGGTTTGCGTCCGCCGGGAGACGTGAGGAGGGCGGGGCGGGACACTGATGCCTCTGACGGATCTCTCGGGTCAACAAATCGAATTTCGAAAATTTCAATATTGTCCAATTTCTTATGCGACGTGAGTGCGGGGGGAAATTCTAAATTTGGTGGCGAAGGCGTGCTGACCATCTATTCAGGATGGAAATTTAAATCAAGGTATAAGGTGATTTCGGGGCTGGTTCGAACTGAAGAGGAACTGCTTGGCGAACTCCTCACGGGTAATTAGAATTGGTGTCTGTAAATATTAGAAATTTACGCCCATGCCAGGATTTGAACGCTTGCTTGGACAAGTATCAAGCGTTGTAATTGGCTGACAAACACGGAGAGTATGTCACCGAATAAATGTCTGTGGGACTGGTACGGGAAAAGACATTAGGCTCAGAAAAGTGGAGGGCGTTAGAAATCGGGGAAGACCATGTATTAATCTGTTGGATGGTTTCAGATAGAGCCCTGGGATTAAGCTTATCCTAACTGCGGGAGGACGTCCTCAATCGACAACATTGGCAAGCTTTTATCTACGGAGTCACTAGGGGCCGGAAACGACCTAATAAACACACAGTCTGTAGTTCAGTTTTTCATATCCCTCAAAACTTTGTTATAATAAAGAAAACGTTTCCAATTGTGATGATAAGAAATATATTTTTTCAATAATTCAGCCCGTATTTTTAATTGTCAAATCAAAATGATCAGATAATATACAGTATTTTTTTATAAAGTTGAAACTGACCCATTATATAAAATAATAAATCATTTACGAGGCGACGTCAGACCGAATCTTAAGCGAAACTAGCTCCTTAGATAAATAAAATCCTTCCAAAATAACACGCATTTTAGGGTCCGATGGAGGCTGGAGTTGTGAACTACCGTATTTTGCATCCTCTAGTTGACTCTTATTTTTTATCTGATCTTTCACTCTATACGCATTGCCATCATTTCTCGCTATTTCTTCCAATTTTGCACGTTCTACTAACTTGCTTGTTTGTGCTTTCATTTGCAGTCCATTCAACTGCATTTGTATTCAGGGACTTGGTAGAAATAGGGGTTTGGACATGGCATTGGTGGAGAGAGAATTCGCCAGCGAAAAAGAAAGAAAAAAAATCACCCACCCCACGCCCGTCACACACAAATGGGCCAATTTTAAACAACGACATTTGTCGGTTCGTCTCTGGCTGTTAGTTACGGTGTGACCTGGGGGGGAACCTCACCCGAGCCATTCCAGTTCCAGCTCTCTCTCTCTCCCCTCTCTATAAATTTGATTTAGTCAAATTTGGGCTTCGTTGTCGGTGGCTCGGTAGAATGTGTCGGCGAAGTTTTTTTATTTCTTTTCTTGTGTGTACAGAATGTGTGTGCGTTTGGTGAGCGCCGCGCGCGCCGCCTAGGGAAATCTTCTTCGATAAGGAACGAGCGCCCCCTGGGGACCAGCGGCCACCGCGAAAACGCCAATCAACTCGTATAGCGTTCGAAGCTCGATTGGTGGCAGTGGCGGTGGCGGTGACGATGGGGGGAGAGACGTTAAGCCTGGCGTATATTTCATGCTGAACGGCGCTGAGCTGGTATTTTTTTGTACCCCGGTATGGCGCTTCGAATTTTCTGTTAACGCTAGTTAATGAATTCGTCGAATAAAAGCGCTTTTACAAAAGGCCGTCCGATTGGCGGCACTTTTTGAAAATACCGACCTTTCGGAGTTTTACTAATGCGTCTTTCGATCTTTCGAAAATTCTAATTGGGTTTGATCGATCTGTTAGGAATATTACCCTCCATCAGACTTTCTCCAAACTAAGATCACGTAATCCCGTAAGTTGTTATTTGAAAATTTAACCGATTTATTTTTAAATTGGCTGATTTAATTTCAACTGCAATCACGATTTGCTTGAGTTCTCATTCTCCGTCGTTACTTACGGGAGCGCTCACTTAGCGCTCTCTGTTAGAGCGGTCTCATTAAAAGTCGTGCAAAAAAATGTTGCATAGTTAATGATTGCGTACAAACAGCGATCCATAAGAGGATTATCTGTATTACGCACGGTGGATTTCTGTCATTTTTTTAATTCTTTGTGCCCCGAGGCGCCACCTAAAATTACTACAGGGGATTCTGTACCCCTCGTGTTTCTATGATAACGAATGAGGGGAACATTTTCACACGAGATCGACTAAACGAAATCGAACCCGGGACCACCTCACCGCAGTCGGCTGCAAAACCGTCTGGGCTACGACGAGTCGTATTTGAGACTGCCAATGGCTAGACTGTGAAATAAGGGGGAGGGTTAGACGATTTTTCTCTTGTTGGTCTGCAACGTGCAAATTAAACATTCGATTTTACGTAAACGTCGAACGCGAGTCGGGTGCTGCCTCTGCCACTTCTATGAACATTCCCGTCGTTCCTGTTTTTTATTGGCTTCGTTTTGCTGGTAATGTCTGGCGTCAACAACTGTGGCAAAAAAAGTAGCGAAATTTCGTTCGCCTTTGTAAAAATAATATATCTACTCTTGTATGCAGTCTGACGCCGTTACTGCTAATTTTTTAAGTCAACTCAGAAGAAGTTTGTGCCTCCTTGGTTGTGCAAGAAAGTTGGTATTTCGGTAGCAGATGTACTCAGCTAATAAGGTGTTGGCCTAACCTAAAAACATTTGCCGTGCAAAACAGCGCAGCAAATGTTGGCGGGTCTACCTTTGCCCATGTTGGCTACTATTATAGTTCGTATTGCTTTCGTAAATTTTTCTCCTACGAAAGTTTCCACCCGTGTGGCTCATTAACGTATTGTCGTATTTACTTTTTTGCTTTGCAGTTTCCACTAGAAATACTTAACCTGTTTCTTCACTCGCTTTGACTCATAAGAATATCTCGTCGACATCAACGACTGTTTTTTTTTTTAATATTCTGTTGTTCATTCGCTGAGGTTCATTCTTGCAACCGTTGATGGTTTATATTCTCTGTCCGAGATGTCTAATACTATTTAATAGAAATACTTGTTTCACTATAATCTTCCATATTTCAAATATTTTTCATTTGTACTTTTTATCTTTTTTAATGAACGACCCTTCCCTTCCCTGCCCCTCACATATCTCCAAAGAGACACTAGGGTGCAGTATTCCTGTAGTGCACTAGGCGCTACGGTGAATTAGAAAAGAAAAAAAATTCAAATTGAAAAACAAAACTTCGTGAAGAACATGCCTAAAATTATAATGGATAATTGTCATCTTATAGTGATGATTGGGTCAATATTGGGGTGACTTTGACGATTCTGTGCTCAGTTTGGAGACGCCGTGGGTTTCAGTGCTTGCGGTTTCTTACCGCTTCTGAATGATGGCCACGCCACGTCTAGCGATAGCTGGTGTTGGCATGAAAATTCTGCTGTTCTGCGGCGCGCGCCTCGGGGAATTAGTTCCTTCGAATAGCGCCAATGAAATAGAAAGTGTAACGATGTAAGAGAGCAACAAAAAAGAAAAGTGCCCCAAAAAAAATTCGTTCGACATTTTTTTATTTTTTTTTGGTACGCCGTCTTTTAAAACTCGATAAATGCGTTCTTAACTCTAAAGTCGAAACTTTTTCTTAGTGAAATATTTATTGAACGTGTAGATAAAGTATTCTATTTTTTTACCTCCCCTGCCTATCTTCCCTTCATGTCAATTTCGCTGAATGTTTCCCGGAGCCAAAGCGCACCACGAGAAAGAAGAGAGCGAGACAGAGAGAGGGAGAAATGGAATTGGGGGAAAAGTAATTTTGACGTGGTTTCTTGTCGACAGTTATTTTATTTTTTTTAAGAGCCCGCACGCTCTACGAACGTTTTGTCTTTAGGGCTCCGACGTTTGGTGAAGTTTTTTGTTTTTTTTTACGGCGAAGTAAATTCGATTTTCCCATTTTTTTAGTTGCAGTGTGTTTGTTTGTGCCACAGTGGTTCCAACCTTTTTAGCGCCATCTTGTTTCTCTTATAGTTATGTGCTTTCGCTATAGAGGCGAGCTAGGTTGTGGTTTTCTCAACAGGTATATTGTTTGGTGTATTAGTACGAGTTCAGGTATGAATAATAATTATTCCATAATAAATATGAACATTTCGTTAATGTCGGCCGCCAGTGGCTCAGTGGGTATGGTCACTGTCTACTGAGCAGGATATTCGGTCCCGGGTTCGATTCCCGGCTCAGCCTTTCGTTTATTAAATCATGTGGTACTGGAATGTGCCCCTCATATATTGCCATAGCGACATGAGGAATACAATAACCTCCTGTAGTGCTATTGACTAGTGATCTGGAATAAAAAATTAATATTGATCATTATGCCTATGCCGCGCTAAAAACTAGTGTTCTAAATTGTAAATGTTCCGACAGATTCCGCTAGCAGGGAAATATGTATTTTTTATACCCTAAATTTTTGAATATTTTTTACTGATCCTACGCAGATTTTCTTTTCATTTTTTTTTCTCTTTCTGTGTAGACTTTCTTTTGCTACTCTTGTCCTCAGATAGCCTTTAATCCGTAAACAGTCTTAGGTCCATTCTCCAACACTATGAAGTTTGCTAGTACAACCAGTACACTAAGTAGTAGTAAGTAGCACACAAAATGTTATTAGCTCTTTTTTTATTTCATTTTTGTTCGCTGTCGAACTAGCCTATTTCCATCATTCCCTTGCGGGCTTACTTTTTCTGAAATTCATTTTAGGTCGTTCCTAAAACGAATTAATTTTTCCTTACTCAGAATAGGTGTTAGCATGCTGAACGCAATTTTAATGTCTCTGTCGGGATGCTGGCTAGAAAACGCTAGCCATCCAATTACTGCACGTTTTGTTAGGCATTTGGCTAGGCTAAAAAAGATGTCTGTCGTTTTTGAGCTTGGAACGATGCTGTATTCCCTCTTTTGGTGGATTATTAGTGGGCAAATCTCGTGGCATAATTGAGTAGCGAAGTAACCTTTATCCATAATTAACAACGACTCGAATTAATTATTAATAATTATATTTTAAAGACAGACGCATACGTTAGTGGTGTCATCTAGCGATGCCTAGATTAATTGGGAATTCGGGGCCGTGGGTTTTCTGCAATCAGATTTTTTTAATGCCTTGAGGAATACTCTGTGGTCCATTCAATTTAAAAACGAACATATCATACGTTCACATATTCATAACGTCTTCGTTATTTACCGAGCCTGTTTATTGCGTTCGTTTTTGCAATTAATTGAGAACAGTAACCAGCTTTCCGTTTGTTTTCAGACTTTAATGGAAAAAAGCTACGTTTTACTTGCTTTGAGCGACGTCGAATGTCTTCCAGTTAGATTGCCTTATAAATTAGTACTGCATGTGGGCTGTACCAGATTGAATACATCAGAATTTAATTTTGAGGCAGGTGCTTCGAGGCGCAGCTTTCTACAATAATAAACTCTTGTTATATTCAACCCGCCCAATTCGGTTGCGTTTCATTGCAACAATTCCGCGGTGGAAAAACATTTTGTAAGAATACGGATTTCGGGGATTTATGCATTTGGAAACGTTATTTTTCAAACATTCGGCCTCTGGCTGTTGCGGCTCGACGAATTGGGCTTAATTATTCTCTTCCAACAATAACATTCAAATGGTCTAGCAACTGTGCGTGCTTTAATGAAGACAATATTTCGTGAAGATCACTCTCTATCAAAATAAATATTCTACTGTTGTATTGAGCATCCTGTAAATAGGGTATGATGATATCTTGTACTTGTTTTATACATTTATATTGAATATTGCTTGTGGTAAAACTTGGGGGCAATATTGTTGTCATTTACATTTAATATACATGTATCTTGTGGACTGGATGTTTTCTCAAGAATGAATTATCCTTTAAATATTAAATACGAACCGGTGGCTCAGTGGGTATGGGGACATGCTAGGAAGCCAACGGTCCCGGGTTCGATTCCCGGCACAGGCTTTCGTTTATTCGTTAGCCTGGGGTACTGGCGTCACCCCT
>JAUJYS010005225.1:0-11226 GCA_033995665.1 Melogona broelemanni
CCCAAGTACTCATCATAAATTATCTCGACTGGGCAAAAAACAAAGCTGTTAGGGTTTGCAAATTCTAGCGTATGAGAGGTGACTATTTACAATATTCTTACAAGCTCAATTTAATACGATACTACATTTTAAAATGTATTTTTTCTCTCTCTTTAAATTCGAAAAACCACTCGCAATTTAGAATCTAGATTCTAAACGAGTGAATTTTTGCTAGTTTGTCAGGGTTGACATTTTATGTCAAAAAGAGCACGTTTTTCAGATGGTTACACCGTTGTGTTACAAATTGTGAGCGACACTTGAATACACGCGATATAACGACAGTTTTTATATAATATGTACAACGAGAAATAAACAATAAATTGCATTGCGTGGTATTTTGTCACATTGTAGTAGTAGTAATTAATAGTAGTAGTAAAAAAGGCATTTTTATATATTTATAATATATATATTTATATGTGTGTGTGATGTACACTGCAGTATCAGTTTGTAGGCTAGGAGAGGGGTCGGTTGAGGGGTACACTTTTTTTTTGCGTCGGCAACTGTACAAAATCGTTGTTGGTGGATATACAAACAAAACGTAATAATTTATATGTTGGCGCGTAATTTTTCGGACCCGCCCTCTTAAAAAATGTGTGTCTGACATACTAGAAAATCCCTAATTATAATGGCTTGAAATGTTGGGTTATTTAAAAGTTTAAAGGGAAAATAAATAAGATGCGATGTACGATAGTTAAGCTTGGCGGCGGATTAGTGTTTTGAAACAGGCACACGTTCTATTTTTTTTTTAATATGAGGGTTATGTTCTATGGAAGAGGGGTAAATACATAAAGAGGGGTACCAGTGCCATATGCCAAATTAACAGGACCAAGATTTCACAAATTGGAAATAAGTTTACTTTGACAGTAATTATCTACGGTTTGGATGCGAATTTTTTGTTTTAGTTTTTTGCACGTTGCAGAACATTTAATTAAGAAATTTCGCTTAAATGAAACTATATGTCAAAGTTAAAATTTCCTTTCGTAAGTCTTGGTCTAGTTAATTAGGCATGGCATTGTACATGTGATTTTAAACCGGGTCGGATATATCTTTGAAAAATTTACGCGCAACCAAATTATTTTCTTGCGAGACAGGACAACACACACACACAAATAGTCGTATACTGGATTAAGCGGTCACACTGCACGACCGCCTGTAAGGTGGCGCCATCTAGTTGATTTCGAAGTTTAAAAAATATTATCAGGAAACAATCGCTTTTTTTGTGCAATTTTTGTCAAGTACTAAATTTATTCAAATTTAGAAAAATCGTTTTATAAATATTTATTGTCATTTTTGGTGCGACCTTATTCAAAAATAAAAATGTCGAGTCAACATTATCTTGTAATTTTTTTTTAGTTGAATTTAGTTAATCGAAATCCAAGCTGATGGCATTATAGTTTGATGAGGTTCGGAAATTTTCACCCAAAAAATCCCCTCAAATCAATTCCAACCTTATTTTCAAACGTCACCGTACAAATAAATTATCCCCCATAATTCGCTGGTCACACTGGAATCGAAAAAATTCACACGTGACGTCAGTCACGTTCTTTTTCATTTCAATTAAACGCCACCAGAGTTGATAATGGCGCTGGGGGTGTCATACAAAAAACGAACACTGCAAGTACAGGGTGCCATCAAAAAAACCAATTTCATATCTCATTGACTTTTCCTAGGTATGTGTCTCTGCAACCACAATCAATTCCCATGTTTTTTGCTGACTAATTTTCACAAAAACATGACAAACATTTTTATAAAATAAAAAAGAAAAATTGGCGAATTTACAAGATGAACTGATTTTTTTTTTTTTTAAACGTAAACGCGCAATTTTTTTTTGAGATTTCTGAGTTTTCGTTTTAACTAGGAGTAAAGTGAGATTGTGTATTTTTTTCTGGTCGTTTCAGACACCCTGTATAATACGGTGGAACATTGCGGCGGCCATTTTTTTGGGCGGCAACGCAAACTAATTCCACGCGGAAAAAACACGACAGATAAATTTAGCTAGGAGACAGTAGGGGGGATAATCTTGCTGGCGGTTTTTTTTTTTGCTTTAAGGTGTGTCTAAGAAAAGAGCTGAATGACATGTCGAGCTAGTCCCACACACTCCACCTCCAAGATGTTGAGAGCCATTTTTTGAGCGAGCTCCGTTCCATCTAACATCTATGTACACTCTCCCAATAATATTTACACGTAAATTGCGAAGTAACAAAAATCAGGAACGGAAAAAAAACAAAAATACTCCGCCATTATTTCTCTCTTCATAAATATTTTTTATCAATTCTGTTTTTTTTTATATCGAAAATTTTGGATGAAAATGATGTGAAGTTATATATACAAGTGATGATGAATTAAAAAACAAATGAAACTGCTCTAGACAATGTCATTCGAACTCGTTGTTGCGTGGTTTGGCCGCGCGGCGGCGCTGCTGCGATCTGGTTAATTCGGCCATTTTTAACCAAATAAGAATTGCTCCCCGTGTCAAAAATGATGGTCGTTTTTGATACAAGTCTCTAGACGACTTAGCACGACAATTCTGACTGATATAATCTGGTCACACCGGCCCTGTCTGCACGCGCCAGTCGATCGATCTGCGCATGCGCACAAGAGCGAGTGCACGCGAAAAAAAAAAGAACAATTCCGCAAATTTAGGTCGAGGCTATTGGCATACAGGGGTTGGACAAAATAATGGAAACAAGTGTACAAGGTTTCACCAACACATTTGTTCCCATTATTTTGTCCAAGCCTTGTACATGTGGCGTGCGCTCCTCTTTCTCCCGAGAGCACGCGCAACGCGCACGTGACACCGAAGCGGTCGACCAATCGGAAGACGAGTTCGGTCCGCGTGCAGGTGAACGTAGAACGTGCTGTCGGGTGGCCGCGGGGAAAAATACCGCTAAATAGGTAGATAAAAAAATTCCCCCTAGCCAAAAGAGCATTCCATCACGAAATACGTTTTTTCTCGCTTCTAATTCTGACATGATCATTTCGGAAATAAATTTCGACCATTAACACGAGTGAAATTAAAACTTTGAAATTGTCAAATGAGAAAAACTGATTAAACGTAAATAAAATCAGCGATCTAAAGTCCGATAGTTGGACACTTTTTAATCAGTCGGGTTCAAAAGGAAAAAAAACCTTTAAATTGTCAGTAAAAAAGTAAAAAATCGCCTAATTTGCAACGTCCACACACAGCGCCGCACCAGTAAAACCCCCAAACGCATGAGCAAAAAAATAAAACCGCAAGTCAGGAAAATCGCCGCACATCAGTCACGAACATCAACATCTCTTCCATCATATTATGTACAATATGGTCTAAACATATACTCGCCGATATAACTAATATATATATCCGCCAGTACTGCACACACATATCTCTTCTTCCAAATCATACAAACTATATACATATAAATTAAAAATGGCGGCTGCTGCTGGTGCTTCGACGGTGGTGCCACCGTGCGGAATTCTCCTCGTCACGTCCGTCGCACGTGCGTGTGGGGGTGCGTCGTCCAATTGATCAACTTCCTCCTCACCACCTCACACACACAGTGGCGGACCGACGCGAAACTCAAAAAAGTCTTTTTACCTAACTAAAATTGTGATTCTAGATGGGTACATCGATCAAATGCTCTCGCCACTCGATGTACTAGCCTGGTCCAGAGACTGCTGGTCCACAGATGACCGTCGCGGCGCCGGGGGCGGGGTGCTGTTGGCCGCCGGTGTGTCTAAGCGGGCGCTCATCCAGGGATGGGTGAGGATCTTCTCCAGGGTGATGCGGTCACCGTGTCGCTTGGCCAGGCACTGCAGGATGAGGTCTTCGCACTCGACACTGAGGGCGGTGCGGAAGCGGACGTTGGCGGCCACGATCTGCTCGTCCCGCTCGAAGGGGATGTCGCCGCAGACCATGTCGTAGAGGAGGATGCCCAGGGACCAGACGGTGGCGCTGCGGCCGAAGTACCGACTGTTGCTGATCCATTCGGGAGGGGCGTATACTCGGGTGCCTGGAGAAGGAAAAATAAACTGTCATTAGACACTGGTCTTTATTTTATAGCACACGGCTTAATATTAAATTAGAAGGTAAAATAAACTGTCATTAGACAAAAATACAATATAAAAATTGGAAATTAAATTTATCCAACATAATAAATATTAAATTATCATCGCAGTGCAAATATCCTCATCCTATGTAATAAAATATAGTTTCCGCCATTTTGTGTGCACAAAATCCTGAATGCGCAGCTGCAACGCCTCTATGATACAAAGGCCACGCTGTGACGTCATGATAGTAGCAAGATTCGAATGAAGCATGCGGAAATGTTGCCTGTCCTCGTGACAGGCTTAATCGCTAGTCAATTATTAAAGCAGTTATTAAAAACAGATCTATTAAAATCTACAGCAGCGATCGCGGGTTCAATTCCAGACGTAAGATATCCACACTTGTCTTTCGAGAAAACGGTGGTACACTTGGCCTCAAAAAGCAGTTTGGAAATAAAAATTAAAATTGGCGACGATTGTCTAATATAATTATCGTTAATTACAAACACATCCGCGTAGCTCCTCCCACCACCCCCCACGAGCACACAAGAAAGCGGATTTAAGATGCTCGTCTTTTTACACACGCGATCACGCACACAGCAATAAAAGAGCAGCATTCTTATGTAAATTAGCGGGTGGTAGTGTAAGACTAGGTCGTAAAAATTTAAAGACGCCATTCTTATTGGTGGTGGCCTATTAAAATTTTACGAACTAATTCGGAAACCACTCTAAAATTCCCTCCCCGTTATTCCCTGAGGCGTCGTGATACTGGGGCTCGTTAATTGAAATTAATTGGTACTGACGACAGAATTTCGAAACGTTACCGGGTATATCGAAAAAACCACAAAACTATTTCGACCTCCCCTAATTACTTGTTTTTCTTTCTCCTCGTGAAGAAAAATAAATGAAACTAGAAAAACAATTTGTCCGAGAAAAACAAGAAACTTGTATCTCTGAGAAAAACAATTTTCGACAAGTATTTTCTTTTATTTCCGCAGCTTTGGAAAAAAAACTCGCATTTGAAGTAACAAGCATCTAATTTCAATTCTCCAAACCAAAAAGGAACAAACACAACAACAAACAAAATGGCGGCCCGAAACGCACGTGAATTTAATACAGCGTGATCACGCGCAGAGAACCACGACATCGTCTAGCCCAGTGTTTCCCAAACTTTTTGACTCGCCGAGCCCTTCTTAAGAGTTCGAATTTCAATGACTGTACCCCTTTGAGAAAACCAATTTCAACGGCGGAGCCCCAATTTAATAGTACAAGTCAGTGTCGTTTAATTATTTATTTTATTTCTCCAGGAGTGGCCGCGGAGCCCCAGGTAAAAACCCGTCTGAACACAGTTTAGGAAACACTGCAAGCTACTCGGATAACGCGGAAGTGCTTTTTTGATCGCAGCCGAGCAACACGAGCCAATGAAAAAAAAACCAAAACAACAACAAGCAAGATGGCGGCGGCGGCCGTCACCATGGTAACGGCCGTTCCAAACACAAGAGAGAGAATATTGTCCCACATATGCCTAACGCTAGTGTCTAAGCGTTGCGCAAACTGACCTAGTTTTCGTCGGCGCTCGCATGCAAAAAAGCACTCCAAACACATTAGTGTCAGAAATTTAATTCGGCCGTATTAGCGCATCACGCAGTTCCCGAGACAAATTATGTGGCACCGTAATTTTGGGATTACAACTTTTTTTATCTCTTATCAACTATTTTATTTTAAGCTATTTTTTACTTTTAATTATTCTTACTATCACGACTTTTATTTCACTGATTAATAATTTATTCTATGAAATCTGCAGTCTATGTTTATTTCATTCATTACAATACCAGAAAGTTAAATTTTAAAGCTAAAACCTAGTGATGGGCTTTGAAATTTCGCCAATTTCTAACTCGGTATTTTCTTAATCTTACAAACCCGGTCGCAGCCACCCACCCACTCCCCCCAGCGTCTCACGACGAAAGTTATTCACCAGAAAGAGGAATTCTTCGGAATTTGGGACACACAACTAAGCCTAAATCCGGCTAGTAGTACCACCTGAACGTGTTCTTATTTGTTATCATTCTCAACTCCAAAAAAACAAAAAAAACAACAACAACATACCACTATTACCCCCCTATTTGCGATAATGGAACAGCCATTGCCCTAATTTACGCACAAGAGAATCGATTGTCCGTATAATATATCCAACACTTCCTATCGTAGTACAACCGTTCCAAAAAAAAAAAAACCTACTGTTCTGTTTTGTCATTCATCTTAATGAACTGATTCAGATTATTGATAATTAAATTGTGCTGCTTTGCAAGTAAAACAGATAAACTGTAAAAACAATTATATTTCGTGTCATTTTGTACCGTCTTACACAAATTCTATGTTCTATTTTATTTAAAATGTTTTCATTTTGTCTCCCACTAAGATGGCGCAGCTATCATTACGACGTCATCCCGCCCCCGCCCTTTATGACCAAGTCGAGAATAGACACCCCCGGTTAAAATTGCACACCCATATGAGGTAAGAAACCCACAATAGTTCGTGTGCGAGTCCAATTTCTTCGTTGGCGCGTTTATTTTGGGGCGCGGTGGAAATGTCTATTTTTCTTGCTACTACCAACGCCCCCCCTCCCCAGCTTCCAACAACCCCCAAAAAACACCTGATAGTAACCTTGGCTTACATCCAGAGAAACACTGGTGGACAAAAATCGTCTTTCCGCGAGCATACTACAACTAACCCCAAAAAAACCTCACTGGTATTGTAGAAATAAAAAAGACTAAAATGTGCTCTGTGACTACAAATAGTTTTTCGTACAGAAAAACTTCTCAAGACGCAGAAATAATCTCCTCTTTCTTCCCAAAAAAAGCTCACGTCTTGAAGACACAGAATATCCCCTAATCTCAACACAACCAATATTCGAAAGTGTTGCCAGTCCTCTGCAAGTCTTAAACGCTAGGAAATAACGATTTCATTCCCACCCCCTTAACTTCCGGGTACAAACCACCCTGATAATGATGTGGCCCCTCCTGTGACGTCACGGGAGAGGCGCGCAATGCAGGTAGACGATCACGTGCTGCACATTTGCCACGCGTGCAGAAAAAGCAAATATTGAAGACACACACAAGCACAGATGTGACAATGGGGATAGAACATGTGCGCTGCCTACGCCCCCACCACCCACTACAACTAACCCACCCACAACTGCATGTCTTGACGCAAAAGGTCATTCCGTGTCAGCATAGCGTCGTTCAAATAGTCTGTCATCCCTCTCTCATCTAACCATCACCACCGTCAATTATTTGAGCGCTCGCCTAACTAAACCTACCTACCTGTGTTACTGCACACCTGGTATTAAAAAAATCTACAAACGCGATACATGAACTATCCCCGTGCCAAAAATACCGCCAAAAAATGAAGTTAGCTATTTTATAAGGTTGGTGAAGAACTGCACAATTATTTAGAAGAAGAAAAAATATTGCAAGCAAAATAATGAAAAATTACTAACAAATGTTAAGGTATTATTGTAAAACAGTGGTCCATGTTTTTTTATATATTTATCCTTGACAATCTTCCTTGATATCGATTTTCCTGGTTCACTAATGATTTGCAGGCTATGCTCGTTGAAAAAAAAAAAATATTGGTGAACCTAACTTATTCAATAATTTTTTAAATACATACTTATTAAAATTGACGTCCATATTTGGTCAAGTTAGAATTGCCAACTTTTTTTTAACTATGCAGGTGGGAGTAGTCACGTGGGTGTGGGGGTGCGTATGGCCAGTAAGTGTGGGTGGAATAGATTAGTAGGAATTTCTTGAATGGGTAGATGTTATTTTAGCACGCGCAGCCCCAAGTAAAAAAAATGGCCGTTCGATGAAATGGCGTTCATTGACTCGACCATACGTAGTAGTAAAAGAGGAGTGCTTTTCGAGAGAGAGCTGCAGTTAACTCTCTTCTGCACGTGTTTCGTTAACCTGCACGCTGTATGCGGTTGTAAACGCTGTGTGTGCAGCAGGAAAGAGGCGTTTTGGAAACAAAAATGGCCGCCTAGCCTCTACCACCAGATTCCACCTTTGCGCTTCGCTGCCTGCCTTCACGGTACAGAGGAATGCAGGAATGCTCAAAGTTTGGCTGCTGGTTACATACACTCACGATAAAGCTGTTTTTTTGCGTGTTTAAAATGGCAGGATTTTACAACAGATGATATTTCGATAGCACCATATTTTGACCGTCAGAAAATTAAACACGCGTCCTAAAAAAATATATTTTTCAGTGGGTATTGGGAACAGCCGGATATATGGCTGGAGTGAACTCAATTTCATACAAATTTTCAATCGCACACCATTTTCACATTCAATTTCCTTCAGGAATTTTCATTCATGCTGACTAACAATGGTCATTTTTTTTTCAGTTTCAAAGCCCTCTTGGTGCGTGCTACTTTATAATTAGGCCTAGGTAGGGATTCTGAACGTGTACCTAGCATGATACAATCACGGTTCTCACCACCTCGCAGCTTATTGACAAGGAAAGAAACCTTCGAATTTCACTCCCAGAGAAAATTCCGGAAATCTCAGGCGGGAATCGAACGCAGCAATCACAATTCGTTCTTGTTTATTTTCTACACTAGATTATTTTTGGCAAATCGTCTACAAATAAGAGGGGAACGGGGTGGGGTGAATATTATTTTGGCGCGCCAGACAGACATCACCGCCGAAAGCAAGTCAAGCGCATCTTACTTCCTCCTCGAAGAAGACGCTATAGAAAGGAGAACGCATTCCGTCTTAGGTCATCGCGGGTCTATCAACGCCAGTCACTAGATGGCGCTGACTCGATGACGTAGTCGGAAAGGAATGCGCGAACTGAACCGCGATTGCAGGTCGCGCGTAGGTAGACAGCCAAAAAATAAGAAAACTGGCGTCTTAAGAAGGAACTCCTCCGCGCCAGAACGACTGGGGGTGGGGCTGCTGCTGCCACCAGGGGGCGTTGTGACGCCCACCACTTTGAACTATTAGTGGCGACGCCTTCAGAACATCAGTATAAGGCAAGGAAATGGCAAGTCTACTACATTTCAGAAGACAAGACAATTTAGGAACTAGATCTACGAAAAGGACTTCAAGTAAGATTAAGAGATTATATCAGATTTCAAGAAATGTCAAATTGTTTCGCGAGAAAACTGTTCACCAGTCCGGGGAAGATAGACTTCAAGATATTCTCGCATTGAAAGATATAATACGATTTTAAGAAATGTCAAGTCTTCAAGAAAACTTTAAGACATTCTCGTACGAATTAAAGATTAAATTCAATTTCAAGAAATGGCAAAAATTTTTCAAGAAAACAAGACGCCGACGGTCGAAAAGAAATCAAATAATTAAGAAATCTCAACCAGACGATGTCAACAGGAACGTCAACGCAGCCAGCGCCTGCTCAATTAAAGATAAATGGCGGAAATTGAGACACGGTGTCACAAATCTCCACGCCAACACGCGACAAGAGAAGGCCACCACCGAATTTCATCACTCCGCACCCCCAGGACACCCCCCAGGATCCCCGGAAATAACACCGCCGTCGCCGACTCGCCCAAATTTCGTGAGACGAGACAAGACATTGGCGCCAGTCCCCCAAACAGCAACAAAAAAAGGCAGCCCGAAATTACTTATTTAGCCACGGTCACTGGTGACCTCTATCGTTATGTCAATACCACCAAAAAAAAATCGCAGCTACCAATATCCTTGTTCACCAAATTAAAAATATCCAACTACATCAATTCCATTTTGTGTGCACTAATCCCTCAATGTCGCAGCTGCAACGCGTCTGTTACGCAAAGGCCACGCTGTGACGTCATGATAATATCAGGCATATCGATCCCCGTGTCCAATAAAAACAAGACATTTTTTTTCATTTGAAGATTACAAACATCTTAATTGATTCTTACCGTCAAAGTCCTCGTAGATAGTCTCCCGTAGAAAAGCCCCCGAGCCAAAATCGATGATCTTAACGGCCATGGTGTTCAAGTCGACCAAAATGTTCTCGTCTTTGATGTCCCGGTGCAGGATCCCGGCTCGGTGCACTTGCACCAGGGTCTCCACGATCTGTCTGAAGAACCTGCGGGCCAGGGCCTCGTCCAGGTAGCCCTTCTCCGTGATGTAGTCGAACAGGTCCTTGACACGTTCGAATCGCTCCATGACGATGTAGTAGCCCTCGGCCAGCTCGTAGTAGTCCAGGACTTTGATGACGCCGGCGATGTGCGCCACCTTGCGGAGAAGGGCGATCTCGAGGGGAATGTCGCCGCTGTTGCGCTCATGACCACCGCTCTGTTTCGACAAAAAGAACACAATTATTAGCAATGGAACAATTTCTAATTTTAATACAATTTTATATACAAATAATCTAATTTAATCTATTCTTGTAGTAGTAGTAGGCAAATGAAAATTATATTTTAACTGGGCGCTATTTTCCTTACAGTCTGTCCCAACTATCTGCTCAAAGGCAAGGTCCAATTTTCATCTCATTATGTATGGAAAACAATGCTTACAAACATGTTTTGTACAATTTTAGCGTTTAGTAATTCTCCCGTTTGTTAAAACGGGCTCCTTACATTAATTATCAAGCGCAATCGCATATTTTCTTTTGTATTTTTTATTAAAAAATCATTGATTCTTGGAAGCAGAGAAATATCTCACAGGCATTTTTCGCCCACAGCCTTCCAAGGCTGGACAATCCCCCGAACAAAGGAAAAGCTCCCACCGAAATAAACATCATCGGAATGCAGGACTGCCCACGGCCTTATCCCACCCCCACCCCTCCCAACCATTTTCTCTCCTCCTCACCTGCATTCCCCTAATTCCCCTCAACACCTCCCCACCACCCCCTCTTCTCTCTCGCCTCCCCATGTCGTACGAGGTTTGCGCGCGCGAGCGGTTCATTTGAGAAATTCGCCATCCGTCTGTATGTGACGTTACTACGCCACGCCTTCTTCGCCCGTGTCTAGTGGCCAATGGACCAATGATAAACGTCACAAATGACGCGTTACGTGATTTTACGTTCTGCGCGCGGTAAGCGCTACTGGGCTTAAGAAGTACATTCGGAAGTGAATTCACCGTAGCGCCTAGTGCACTACAGGAATACTGCACCCTCGTGTCTCTGTGGAGATATGTGAGGGGCAGGGAA
>JAUJYS010005226.1:0-11226 GCA_033995665.1 Melogona broelemanni
TATGACAGGAAATGTTTTAAAAACGGGGAAACGGGGAAACAACGGGCTTTGGGAATCCTGCAATCCGTGACTGTGCATACAAGAATTCCTAATGTTATATTTCTCCAAGACCGGGATCCTGTTACATGACCAATGTTTTTTTTCAACGATAATGCATGTTATGCTATATTTTCCCGGGCGTAACCGGGACGAAAGTCTCCATTTTCACACCCTCCCAAACACCTTCCCCCCCACCTTAGCCCAGGCGGAGCCGGGCAATTTTTCTAGTTAAACAATAAATGGCAACTATTCTTGTAAAAAGGGAAAATTTAGACAACGTTCGAGGGCCGACACTATTGTAAGTTGATGGTTTTTCCACCATTTTAATGCCATAAATAAATAAAACTTTCGACCCGGCTTCGCCCGAGATAATATATGAATTAATTTGCTGTCAGAGCAACTGCAATTCTACCGCCGAATTACACCTGGAAACAATACAAACTGGTAAACAAAAAAAAGGGCCGCATTTTCACTTCGTGCGGCCCGTCATCCCCGGTCACTCGCCCAGCGTTGCGTCTCAACTGGCCCCAGACGGAGACCCGCGGCCAGAAGTCGGCCGTGCCAAATTAAGTTTGAGCGCCGGATGGGGATTTTATCGAGCCGGGCGGGCGAATCAAGTGCGCGGGCAGATGGCGACCGAGATGACCGCGAAATATCTGTTTTTACGAGCCCCACGCGTCGCCGGCGCATACATTCACGCCTCCCCCCGATCCTAATCAGACCCTCCCCGCCTAGAATAGAAATAAAACTGTCGCGAGAAATCCAGGGGAGCTGCGCTACGATATTCGATCATTTCACCGGTTTGCTTCTTTTCAAAAAATGTGTAGGGTGACGAGATACATTGTGCATATATGATGATAAATTTGTTTTAAATTGGCAAAATAGTTTATTGACTTTGAATATGTGATACAGCTTATAGTTTAAATTTGATGCAATTTAATTTTTTTTTAATTAAAAAAAATTAAAATTGACGCAGTTTGTAATATGAAACTGACGCAGTTAACAATTTAAAATTGATGCCGCTTACAAGTAAAAATTGTTGCATGCCTTAAATGATGGCAAATTGTCTTAAATGTGCGCATTTCAAACCAATTAATCATCACGATTTTAAAGAATTAGCTGATTCGTCACAGGGTCGAGGAATCCAAAAAAACAAAAAAAAAAACACATGACCGTCGCAATCCCAAATACGTCATTTACAAACGATATAAAAAAAATCACTATAGTGCTAATCACTACAGGATTACTACCCCTCCTGTCGCTATGGCGATATGTGAGGGGCAGGGAAGGGAAGGGGAATGGCAGCTGGTATAGCCAGGCTGCCGAGGATCCACCCCTAAGCTCTGGACTCTATTGTAAGCTCAGGGGTTACGAATAAACGAGAGCCTGCGCCGGGAATCGAACCCGGGACCATCAACGGTACGTACCATTTGAACAAATAGACGATAGATGTAAGTGTGGTGCCATCTAGTTACTTGTATCTGCAACTATTTTTCAAGCGGTGTGTTTAGGATACTGATGGCTATACTATATCTTTGTAAAATTGAAATCCCAATGTGTACCAGCAAACAGCCTCGCAAGCAGCCCCGCAGAGGTCTAACTCTAGGGTTAAATGACCAGTCGATGACGAAGATTTATTTTAAGATTTGTTTTTATTTTAATTTACGACGACATTTTCTGTATGTAGATCTTCCTCACGAATGGTGTTAAGGCCCATGCTTGTGATCATTCGTGATATATTTGTGTACAACTCTCGTCTCGACGAACATGTTCTATTTTTACTACTACTACTACTACTATATTTGCTGCACTATACCACAAAATTGACAATCAATAGATCCG
The DNA here is from genome assembly GCA_033995665.1 of Melogona broelemanni. Taxonomy (NCBI): domain Eukaryota; kingdom Metazoa; phylum Arthropoda; class Diplopoda; order Chordeumatida; family Chordeumatidae; genus Melogona; species Melogona broelemanni. The sequence goes on from JAUJYS010005226.1 coordinate 1,882, forward strand.
AAAGCTGATATCGTAGCTATTTTATTTTAATATATCTGATAATTTGGCCTAGACAAGGTTTGTGACCTAGGTACTTACATGAACCCGAATGATCCATTACATGATCCATTCCGTAGATTAGTTCAAAGTTAATATTGAAAACTTTGTTTTCCAAGACAGAGACCGTTTCCTTCCAAGCTCGACACAATTTGCACCTGGTCTCTTACCTCCCTTTCCCCCACTCTGTCCAGGTGAGGCCATCTGTTCCCTGCCTGCTGTTACCTTTTGTTTTTTGTTTGTTTTTTGGGGGTGGGGTTGGAGGAGGGGTGGGGTTGGAGAAGGTGGAAGTCTTGTCAACAATGAGGGACAGATGGCGCTCTCTGCTGTTGTTTTGTTGGGGCTCCGTCGCTTTTGCAGGGGACGCCTTGGTCTATGTCCAACCGTCCTTCACCAGTCGTATCTCCTTTACCTTTGTTTTTATATGGTGTAGTGTGGGCAAAGATGTGTACGGTGTAGAGCCCATTTTCACATTTTCACAAACTGTGCCTTGCCGGCATTTCCCAGGGGCTCCGCGGCCACTCCTGGAAAATAAAATTACAATTACAATTACAATACATACCCGCAAGCAGCCCTTTTTTAGGGGGGGCAATGGCGGGGGTCGAAGACACGTCTTAACTTGAATGACATGGGGCTCCACCATTGAAATTGGTTCTAAATAGGCCTCCGCGAGTCAAAAAGTTTGGGAAACATTGGTATTCGGTGATCAAGGCCAATTTTTCAATTGTCGTTCTTTTCCCATAAAAATATTATGGGAAATTTTTATTCATATATTTTTTATATTATTTTAAACTGCAATTTTTAATTGCTTCTTAATTTTTTTTTTTAATTATTAACAAACCTTTCTGACGTGAAAGCTCCAGGCAATTTTGCCTAGACTATGCTTGACATTTATTTTTGACACATTTTATGCTTGACACCTGAGTAGGGATTTTTACTATAGCCTTGACATGACACAGATACGGTTCCCACGGTGTTTTTTCCCCACAAGAAACCACGTATTGGAATTTCTTGATTTTTCTCTGGTAAATTTAAATTTTAGTTATACGTAAAGCAACTGGATTGGATTTATTAGGCTACTTTTTGCAGATTGAGTCGGCTTGTCTTGTTTGAACCGACCCGTGGTAGAAATCGTGTATTTTTATTGAAACCTTAACGTTGTTTCTAAGTCGGCGTAGAGGGCCATATTTATTTAGCTTATCATCAATCAAGTCTTGGCAACCCCTACCGATTCAACTCCCCGATAAAGAAGGAAAAGAAAATTACCCGTGACCTCCCCTGACACCTAGCTCCACCACCCCCCACCCCACCCACCCACTATTGAATCGATTAAAAAACATCCATTTACTAGCTCGGCCTTTTGTTCAATGGCAATGGTGTGACTCTCGGGGATATTAGTTGTCCATAGATGGCGCTGCTTTAGACCACTCTAGAATCTAGCGACAGAATCGGTGACCATGGAGCGATACTGTGGCCGCCATCTTGGATCCCGAAGTATCGTTTTTTTTTTGCTAATTTTGCCGAAATGGTTCTGATGAAGTTAAAATTGTGGGATCACGCTGAATTGAATGTCGATTAAGAAACACATAATTAAAATATTAATAGAGTCCGCCATTTTCTGATTTTTTTTTTTAATTTGTCGTGACGAAGCACGTACTCGACCAACCCGAGGGTTTCACAGGTGTTGTGTCGTGACGCACTTTATTTGACGCGCCATAATCAGGTTACAAAGAGAGAGAAAAAACGGGTAGGACAGACATTGCCACAAAAACATTCAAAAGTACAAGACAAAGTACATGCGTGTGCTCACATTCTTGTGCGCACAAAATCCTGAATGCACAGCTGCAACGCCTCTGTGACTCAAAGACCACCCTGTGACGTCATGATAGTAGCAATATTCGAATGAAGCCTCCGAAGGTGCTGCCTGAAGCATTAGTTAAATATACAAGTAATTTGTTTATGGTATATGGAATTTCTTCGATATACGGTTCTGGTTCGATTCCCCAAGCAGGCTTTCGTTTATTCGTTAGCCTGGGGTACTGGTGTTACCCCTGAGCTTTTTCCATTAGGGAGTCCAGAGCATAGGGGTGGATCCTGCAGTCCGGCTATTCCAGCTGCCATTCCCCTTCCCTTCCCCTCACATATCTCCACAGAGACACGAGGGTGCAGTAATCCTGTAGCGCACTAGGCACTACGGTGATTAAAAAAAAATTCAATTGGAGGTTGAATATACAGTATCAATTTGAGGTTTAATGCACAAAGGACTAACATATATGCCAGTGTGAATTAATCCGAAACAAACTTGCTTTCGAAATGTGCTCTTTTTGTAACAAATATGATCAAAATGCTGCGATTATGCTTATCCTGGAATTCATGGGTCCACCCCGATCAGGTACTCTGGCACCTAGACCAGGTAGGTGTTGTGCATGAAGTTTTTTGAAATTGCAGCTTTATGCCTAAAATTCTGTGAATTCTTAATCACCAATGATGGCTAATCCGGAAATTCATTGATCGTGCCCCGGCCACGCTACCTTGGCCAGGTGAGCGCGCACTTGATTACTTGCCAAAGACCGGGCAAGGATGAAGTGATAGACAGCTAGCGCGAGTTCGTGCCTTTCGCCTAAGGACGCATTTGCGCGCGTTTGCGATTCCCCCGCTCTGCCGTCACCGTCACCGTCTCTCCAGTAGCATCATTCTGGCAGGCGCCGTTTCCGATCCCGCGCGCCCCGCTTCCCCCGCCGCTACATCCATCCGTTTATTTTTACCTGGCGGCGACGAGCAGCGCTACGCCCGCGCGTCGAGAGAGCGCTACCCCACCCACCATAAACGCACGCGCTGGGGGAAAAACGAGCTCGCTCGTCGGCTCTTCCCGGCAGCGCTATCCGAGCGCTTTCCGGCGGCAAAACAAGGCGCACACACGCGGCGCGGGCGCCTCGGAAATCTACCGCCTGTATTGTGTGCGTGTACGTACGGCCTAATGTGTTTTGTGCTATAGACGAGCGGCGTGTCGTCTATTGATCCGCACGCGCACAAGAGTTTGGTTTTGCTGGGTGAAACGCGGGCGCGGTGTGAAAAAGTAAAAATTGGCACTTGTGTGTCTCCCCAACTAAACTAACTTGAGAACGGAGTGCCATCTCGTTTCGCTACCGCGCGCGCAAAACTGTCCCCGGACTGACTGCCGCTTCGATTCCGATGTTCCTCTAGCGATATATTTACGACAGTCGTTGTGTGTTTTTCTATTTTTTTTTTCTCGTGGTTTCTCGCGCGAGTAAAAGTGGAACAGCGGGCCGAGAAGGATTAAAATTGGGTGTCGCGCTGCTGCCACTCCAAGTTTTTTTTTTTTTTTGCACCGTGGATTGTTTTCCGGTGCGAAAGTGATCGGTTCCTCCAACCTAGGGGAATGAACCGTGGACAATTTTTTTTTTGTCTCCGTTGTTTATTGTTGTTGGCGCCTTTTGTTGTTTGGAGCTACCGAGAGAGTCCAGTCAGTGGATTTGTTAGTACCAGCTGAGAAAGAACAACTTGGCAGCTGATTCCACCTACGATTTTTCGTTTTCGTGATTTGTGTACAGCGGCCTTCCTATAAAATTAAAGGCCCGAGAATATTTAATCGTCATCGCCATTGATGTAAGTCATGTGAATCGATTACCCGCGGAATGCATGAATAGTTTCCCCGTGAATTGAACCCCCTTATTTACCAACTGTTACCAAGAAATATTAATCTTTATTTCGGGCAGAGTGGTAGCTAGTCTGTTATCGCAGTTTTTGCACACTAACCCTTCATACTCGAAGGATCGCAATTGGATTCGCCAGCTTTTTAATGTGTACGTCAACGCTAAAGCATCATAACTCTTGAGTTCTTACCACGACTTCTGAGAGACGGGAGGATCTGTATCGCTGAGCCGCTTGTCGAAACCGTCGAGGATTTTTTTTAACGTTTTGCCGAAGTCTTGTCACAAGAATTACGTATTCGTCGAAAATTCCTATCTTCCTATTGGTTAGAGCGCGATCGATGCGTCGTGGTGTCGCCATAGTTTTGGTGGTTTTTGCTTCGGCTGAAAAATATTCACAACATCTCGTTTTTTAACAAAAAAAATCGTCACTGTAACAGTCTGAGAGTGACGTGATGCATACTAGAGACCGGTCTGATTAGAATTCCCAATATCGCGTCTGCGTACAGGGTGCGTCAAAAGTGCTTCGCCAGTGCATAGTGCCTCCCTTTTAATTGTGTCCTTCAATATCCATTGCACCGTCACAGTGCTGTCCTATACCGGTTGTCCACGTCAAACGTTGAAAGGAAATTGAGAAGTTCCTCGATTCGTTCTTCGAAAACGAATTTGTTTTTACCGAGCCTGGAAAACGCGCTTGTGTCGACCGACGCGCTAAAATTAAGTCGTGGACGATGTTCTTTGCCTCTCTTAACCTTTAATACATTTACCATGCATTTTTGAACGCACTGGACTCGGATTAATCGGTGACGCAATCGATACACATTAATTTAAACCATCGATTATTTTTTTTATCATTCAGGTGACACCAATAGGAAATCGATATATCGAACGCCTTTCAAAAGTGAAGTTAGAAAAATCGATTAGATCAGTTGATATCGGCCGCTTCCGATACGTACAGACATAGGAACTGCAACCTCATTTCAGTATTTACACGTTCCTCTATTCCAAAATTGAAAGAGCTTTATAGATTTATCATACACGCCAGTGTTTTATTTTGTAACTAAAATTTCTAACGATGCCTCTTTTCCCTTGTTTACAAAACGGTAAACTTGATTTAGGTAATTAGGCCACTCAATTTTATTTATCCAATATATTTGCACTCACTTTTTTATCAAACGCCGGGAGCTTGTTTACGAAAACGAAAAGAATCCAGAAACGTTCGTCAAAATTCCTTCACATCGTCGCGTTTACGCCGTTGTGACGTAACCCTGAAAATACTCCCCCCTTCATCCCGCCCATTTTCACCTGCTTCTAACTATATCGAGCTACGTGTACGGGAGTCACGGGTTACCTATCACCCGTGTTACCTATCTATCTCTCTCTCTCTTTCCACCAAATGTGCCTTTGCCATTCAATTTATCGTCGCAATTAGCCGCGACACTTAAAAATAGACCAAAATACGAATGATCTCGCGCGGCACTGTTCATTTTTAGTTCTCGGCGTGGTGCCCGGGCCTTGAAATAACCCTTGACGGCAGTAACCAACGTGCGCGTCGGCTCTAACTCGAGTTAAACTGTTTTTTTTTTTCGAATTTACAACTATTTTGTATAGATATACCGCATTCGCCGCACTACACTTCTCAAACCCACGTAGATAAGCACCATAGTTGCCTCCATATACACTTCCATATAGGCTTAACAAATTCCACCCTTCCAATCTCGCCAAATCTCCTTCAAAGAAATTCACATACTTTATTGATACTATTATAAAAAAAAATAATAATAAAGCCATTGCATATTATATGTCCAATTTGCACCACGTATATAGCGTATCACTAAAACATACCGCCTTAGCACAGTAATCAAACTATATCGATATTTTTTAACGTAATTAGTGCCTAAATACTCTCTATTTGCTTAGGTCTAAATTCGTCCAATTCATTCCAATTATACCGACCTCTGATTTCATTATTGGTATCAAATACTTCTCTATACACTAATACTGTACAAACACGTCAAATATCCATTATTCCCATGTGCACACATATATACTAAATACTGATTAGTTTGTTACATGATATCGGAACATTATTTTTGCTGCGCGGAATTTATTGAATGGCCTGGGCGATCTCATTTTGAGGACTTCGTATAAAACTCGGAAGAAAACCTTTCTTGATGTTAACTACTTTAGTGAGGCCTTGTAACAGTTGTATGACGTTGCCTTAACTGCATTGATAACGCTGATTACAATTGAAAAACAAAACAAACTACAATATATCGAGCTTATATATTATAAGTGACTGAGTAACGGTAAATTTATACGACTTATTCCTTGGAGACACTCGGACCTATCGATCTGTGGACAGTAACTAAACGTCAAATGAACCACCTGAAACGAAAATCGAGAGCTAAAAGAAAATTAAGACGAAACAGAAATTCCTAAATATTTCTACGTTTCGTGAACACGAGCTAAAATATCAACGTTGATTTGATTTTAACCCTTTAACTGGCCAGGCCGTAACTATTAGGTTTTTGACTTTACCATCTACTTGCCACTTTGACCAAAATTCCACCAGTAAGAGGCATTGGATAACAAAATTGGAAAAAAAAAAATAAGTGGGCACACACTCACAATAGAGGAAACTTCTAATCGTGCTTGGAAGACCTTCAAAAATTTCAATACCGGTTAATCATACCGCGTTCCTGTTTAAGAAAAGGAGAGTCGACTCAACCACCATATCGCGTCATGACCGCCGGCTCACCCGACATGCCTTCGGTCGACCCCGCCCTTCTCGATCGCGAACGGCGCTCGTCGCTATCTTTGTTTCACGGTCGCCTCGTCTCGTGCGAACGCCGACTCTAATTTAGCCCGGGGTTTTCTCGGCGTGAGTTTCCCTCTCCCCCCAACATCTCTTCGGGGACGCCACGGCACACCAAAAAATGTTCAGTCTATACGGACAACATGCGGCGGCCCGCGTGGAGTACGGCAACCGCACCGGCCACGACCGCTTCTACCAACGACCCATGGACTCCAACGCGGCCAAGAAGTACCGGAAACGCCTGAACAACAATCGGAAAGCCCGCTCCGTCTCCCAGATCGATTCGGCCGTGCTGGCCACCGCGGCCACCAACGCGGCCGCCAGCACCAGCACGGCGGCCACCTCCACCTCGGCCACCGGAAGTGCCATCGCCAGCGCCACCAGCCGGCAGAACCTAGCCTTGGCCGGCATGGCGGCAGGAAGTGTGGCCGACGCGGCGGGCGGGGCGGTAGGTGGAGTTTCTCGTGTTGGCAGTAGGAGGGCGCCACTGTTACGTCATACCTCCACCAGTTTGGACGATCTGAGGGAACTGAAGCGCCACCTCAATAGGCCATGCCTGTTGAACGAGGAGGATGAGGAAGATGAGGAAGGTGATGACGATTTTGATAATGGCGGCGGCCATTTTGGATTGGCCATGACGAACATGTCGGAGGCGGTGGTGGAGCGACGGACGCTAGGTGGCGCTAGTGGTGTAGTGTGTAATGGTGGTAGTGGTAGCGGCGGGAGTGGGACCGGAAGCGGAAGTGGAAACGCGGGGAAGGCCAGTCCACCGGTCGACACGGAGCGGTGGATGCAGCGCTCCACCGCCGTCGCGGTGGCGATCGCCACGCCGCCTGTGAGCGGGTCGCCGCTCTCCACCAGTCTGGAGTCGTTGGCGAAGTTCTTCTCGGGAGTGTTTGTCGGCGGACGGCGATCTTCTGGGACGGGAGCGGCTAATCGTAAAAGGTAAAAATAAAAGATGGCGCGACCGAGAGGAGAGACCGAGATCTCGGTTGTTACCGTTTCTCGTGACGATGCATGTAGTGTTGAACGTATTTAGTGACCGGATACCTTTACTTCGATAGTTTCAAAACTTCTGCGGCGACTTTGGAAATTGGTGGCCGTTTTTGTGAACCGAAGTTGCAGTTCGACCTTGTGCCAATGTCAAACTGTTGCGAGCAAATAAACCTAACCTAGTTTGAATAAGTTGATATTTATAAGAAGTTTTGTTGAAGTCGCTTGCTCAATGTTTCCCCCTGCCGTTTGGCTCGCGGTGAACCATCTCTAATTTATTCTGGTTTTCTGTGTTTGAAATTTGGTTTGGAATGGTTTCGAACCAAAGCCCATTCACACCCGAAACCAACATAGCATACCCGGTTCCAACAGCAAATTTTTGTAAAAGAATGGTAGTTTATCGTGTAAATAAATGGACAGTTCAAGGTATTTTACTGATTAAAATCAGATTTAAACGTGGTTAAGAATCGTCTTAATATGTTCATCATCTAGTGGGTAAAAAAGTTTGGCAATTTGTGTGTGTTTACGGGGGCTGTTTTAGAAACATATTTGCGCGTGAAAACTTGGCGTGCCGCGGATAAGTTTAGATGAAGCGGCATTTCTAGCGTGGAGATCCGTGCCTTTTCCCCATGGTTTGCGGAAGTTGGGTCTGATGTGCTATGTTGTTGGGATTTCCCGGGACGTGCTAATTTTAAACGGGTGATGATAGGCACCCGTATATTTATTTCAATTTTAAAAGTCAATTTTTTTCAATGCAGATACAATTTTTAAATGCATGTATTCTGTATCCTCTAAGCAGCTTGTGCTGCCCAGCCAGGTTGTCAATTTACGAATTATCTTAATTTTCCGATTTTACCCGCAAGCAGCCCCTGAGGGATATATTGGCGGGAAGGTCAATGAAATGTCAAGATTTCCTATTTCTACCACTGCTACTATATTTACTGCTACTGTACTACTCATATTTACAACACATTAGGAGGCTTCCTGATATCAAATAAATTGACCTAGTTGATTACAACGCAAATTGATTGATCCACGCAAATTGACTTCTGACCTAGGTAGGGAATTTTAATATGTACCTGACAACGTAAAGGCACGGGTGCCAAGCCTTTACATAGTCTTACATGTTCATTCGCCTGAAAAATTATTGTGATCTGTCAGAAATTGAACCCGCGTTCACGGGAATAGTTGTTGAATTGTAAACTCGATTGCCATTACGTCACCGATACTTTTGTCCCGGGCGTTCAGAAATGCTTTCAGTCTACTTAATTTCAAAAGATTCTATAGTCCGGCTATGTATTACGAAATACGTAACCGTCACATTTTTTTAAAGAGTTCTCATAATAGAGAAATGTTGGTTACTATGTATTTATTTGGACAAACATTACTGGATCAATTGATCCAAGCCGACAATAATCGAGGCAGGAAATGTCATTGTGCTGCAAACGTTGTGGTCATTTGACGTTGTTTCCATGCGAGTTTTTTCCAGAGTCCATGTTACTTTCTCGATGACTTGTTATACTATCCTTGATTAAGGGATTCAAGATCTTGCTTGATTAAAGTCTTGGCTCGACCATCTATATCGTAATTTCAATCATGCACCATCGCACCATCACCCGCGCAGTCCACCTACCGGTTCGCACATTTATTTATTTATTTTTTATTTATTTCATTTTATTTTAAATTCACCGTTGCGCCTAGTGCACTACAGGAATACTGCACCCTCGTGTCTCTTTGGAGATATGTGACAGGTAGGGAAGGGAAGGGAAGAGGGATGCAGCTGGAATAGCCAGACTGCAGGATCCACCCCTAAGCTCTGGACTCCCT